>JAKUCM010001185.1:0-58616 GCA_023374145.1 Lepidium sativum | reverse complement strand
GAGTCGCGCCTTCAGTCCGCCGATGCAAGGACTCGGGATATAGAGTGTTTCAAGTGCCGAGGACGCGGTCATTATGCGCGAGACTGCCCCAATCAGCGGAACATGACACTCACAGCAACATGGGATTATGAATCCCAAGACGAGGCCGACGACCCGCCAGTTCTGCCTGAAGAAGCCGAGGCGGAAGAGACCATAGCCGAACCTGAAATTGGAGAGCTTCTCATGATCCGACGTGTTCTTAGTGCCAGCCCAACACCAGAGGAATCCAACCAGCGTGACAACATCTTCCATACCCGATGCATGGTAAGCGGGAAGGTGTGCGGCTTGATCATAGACGGGGGCTCATGTACCAATGTCGCGAGCTCCTACATGGTCAAGAAACTTTCTCTCACAACCACACCCTACCCAAAACCCTATAGGCTTAAATGGTTGAATAACAAGTCGATGATTGATGTCTCCGAACAAGTTTTGGTTGCATTTAATGTTGGACCCTATAAGGACCAAGTCCTATGCGATGTAGTGCCAATGCAAGCCAGCCACCTTCTGTTGGGTCGGCCTTGGCAGTTTGATAAGAAACATCCCACTGTGGTCACACGAATCAGTATCATTTCATTCATGATAAGAAACGTATGTGCCTTAGGCCTTTGACACCCGCACAAGTGAATGAATTGCAATCAAATATGACTAAGGATCCGAACCATAAAACGAATCTCTTGATTAATGTTTGAAGTGTGAGGAGGTCCCTTAGAGACTCCTCTTGTCATGTTTTATTAATGGTCTTTAAGGATTTGTTGTCCATAGATAAGGAAGACGCGTACATCCCGGAAGAAATCAAGGAGCTTATAGGTCGCTTCCAAGACGTCTTCCCCGAGGAACTACCCCACGGCATACCACCAATCCGAGGGATTGAGCACCAGATTGACCTCATACCAGGGGCCCAACTACCCAATCGAGCTGCTTATAGAGTTAACCCCACCGAGGCCAAAGAACTAGAGAAGCAGGTCGGAGACCTTATGAGGCAAGGATATGTGCGAGAGAGCCTCAGCCCTTGTGCCGTTCCGGTCCTTTTGGTGCCTAAGAAGGATGGGTCATGGAGGATGTGTGTGGATTGCCGAGCTGTTAACAATATCACCGTCAAATATAGGCATCCCATACCGCGGCTCGATGACATGCTAGACAAGCTTAATGGAGCTAGCATTTTTACCAAGATCGATCTTAAGAGTGGGTACCATCAGGTCAGAATGAAGGAGGGTGACGAGTGGAAGACAACCTTCAAAACCAAGCAGGGCCTCTACGAGTGGCTAGTCATGCCTTTCGGGCTGTCCAACGCCCCGTCGACCTTCATGTGGCTTATGAACCACGTACTTCGAGCGTTTATCAATAAATTTGTGGTGGTCTATTTTGATGATATCCTCATATATAGCCGCAATCTCGAGAATCATTTGAAACATATTCATGCTGTTTTGACAACACTTCGAGAAGAAAAGCTTTACGCTAACTTCAAGAAGTGTGTTTTTGGATCTAATGAGTTGGTCTTTCTAGGTTTTGTTGTAAGTGCGCAGGGACTTAGAGTGGATCAAGAGAAGATCAAGGCGATTGAAGAATGGCTCACTCCAGCTACAGTGAGCCAAGTGAGGAGCTTTCACGGCCTGTCTAGTTTTTACCGGCGGTTCGTTAAAGACTTTAGTACGATAGCCGCGCCACTCACAGCCATCACCAAGAAAAATGAGGATTTCACATGGGGACCAACACAAGAGAACTCCTTCAGGGAACTTAAGAAGAGGCTGACCCAGGCTCCCCTCCTCGTCCTACCAGATTTCGAGAGGACTTTCGAAGTCGAGTGCGACGCGTCCGGCGTCGGCATAGGAGCGGTCCTTACCCAAGAAGGCAAGCCCGTGGCCTATTTCAGTGAGAAACTTCACGGTCCCACCCTGAACTACCCGACCTACGATAAGGAGCTCTATGCCTTGGTCCGAGCCATGGAAACTTGGCAGCCTTATCTCCTCCCGCGGGAATTCGTGATTCATTTGGATCACGAGACCTTGAAGCATCTCCGCGGCCAAACCAATCTCAAAAGGAGGCATGCCAAGTGGCTGGAGTTCATTGAAGCCTTTCCTTATGTCATCAAATACAAGAAAGGCAAAGAAAAAACAGTGGCCGATGCGCTATCTAGGAGACACACCTTAATCACGACGATGGAAGCAAGAATCCTAGGCTTTGAAGGCATCAAGGGAAATTATGAGACAGATCCAGAGTTCGGAGCCAGCTATAAGGAGCATGGAAAAGGGGTATTCTCTCAATATTATATTTCTGATGGTTTCCTTTTCCGAGATCGCAGGTTGTGCATCCCGGCCGGCTCCATCCGGATACTTTTACTACAAGAGGCACATGGCGGCGGCCTCACCGGCCATTTTGGAGTTACTAAGACTCTGGAGGTCCTCAAGGAACACTTTTACTGGCCAAAGATGAAGCGCATGGTGGAAAAGTTTGTAGGCCGCTGCATCACGTGCCGAGCCGCTAAGTCCACACCGCGACCCCACGGGTTATATAAACCTCTTCCGATTCCAAATGGACCTTGGATTGATTTATCTATGGATTTTGTGCTTGGGCTGCCTAATTGCTATCGCAAGGATGCCATTTTTGTGGTTGTTGACAGGTTTTCTAAGATGGCCCATTTCGTGCCGTGCAACAAGCTGACAGACGCCACCGCCCTAGCCAACTTGTTCTTTCGGGAAGTGGTCAGGCTACATGGTCTACCTCGTAGCATAGTGTCAGACCAAGACCCAAAGTTCCTCGGACATTTTTGGCGGACTCTATGGAGGAAAATGGGCACCAAACTCCTATACTCCACGGCGTGCCACCCGCAAACCGAAGGCCAGACCGAAGTCGTGAACCGAACCATCGGGGCCCTAATCCGAACCACTGTCGCCAGCAACCAGGGGACTTGGCTCGAACTGTTACCACTCATGGAGTTCGCGTACAACCAGTCGGTTCACTCCGCGACCAAGAAGTCCCCTTTCGAGGTCGCCTATGGTTTTAGACCGCTATTGCCTATGGACCTACTCCCTATACCACTAATGAGATTGAATGCCAAGACGGAAAAGCAAAAGCCGAGTTGATCAAGAAGTTGCACACGGAAGTTCGAGAAAATTTAGAAAGAAAGACGGAGCAATACGCCTATAAAGCCAACAAGCACCGCAAGGCTATGATCTTTAAGCCGGGCGACTGGGTGTGGCTACATCTAAGGCCAGAACGTTTCCCTCAGTACCGAAAAGACAAGCTCAGCGCAAGGGGAGACGGGCCGTTCCAAATCATCGAGAAAATCAATGATAACGCCTACCGCCTCGAACTCCCTGGTACGTATCAGACTTCAACCTCCTTTAATGTGGCTGATTTGGTACCATTTGATGTAGGTTATGACTTCGACGTTATGAGGTCAGAACATTCTCAAGAGGGAGGGAATGATGAGCCCCGATCTAACGGACCGAACACGGACAATGAGATTGCCGAAGGACCCAGCCGCGAAACACGAATTTTAGTCCGACCCCCGACCATTGACCCAGGAATCACCACTAGATCCAAGACGGCTGCTCAAAAGACGCAAGCCAAGTGCAACCTGTTCGTGATCGAGTTCCTAAAGTCGCATGATCCTCGATCATATGATCAGTCCAGCCGCGACCCGATGGAGGTTATCCGTTCGTTCTTCACCATCTCAAGGTGAAGACCTTAAGACGTTAAGGCAGCTGGGTACTCTTTTCCCTCACCTTGGTTTTGTCCCAAGTGGTTTCCCAAGGGAGGTTTTAATGAGGCCGGGCACTTAGCGCATGGACGCGCAACTTTCCTTGCCGCGTCCATCCTTATCCTTATCCTTTTCTAGCCGTTATGTTTCTAGCCGTTTTTAACTTTACGTACGGACCCTTTTCCACGCTTTTGTTTTGGCCCACGTGTTTAGAGCTTCCGCTCTTTTGTCCTTCCTATTTAAAGGACCCTTATGTAAAAATAGTTTTAACCCCTCGCTGTGTGAGACTCGCACCGAAACCCTTAGCCGCCCTTGAACCGGGTTCTCGACGGCTAAGCTGAACGTATCGTGAGGCGAGTCACTCCTCACGTGTCGTCATTCGTTTCATCTTATCACGTTACCTTCTTTCCCCCTCGATTCTCTCTGTCGGAGTCATCGGTTGCACCAAGTCCGAGGCTCTTAACCGTCCGCAACCTTTTTCCGTTTCTTTCGACTTTTCCCCACTCTTTTCCCGTCAATGGCCAAACCCAGAATCCCACCGTGACTTGTGACGCATCAGTTTTTTTGGTACCAGAGCCGAAGATCCCCCACGGTTGTGTCTTTCCTCTCCCTTTCCTCTTTGCGTTCTATTTACTTTGCTTCGAGTGTACTTTGTTCATCGTCTTCGTTGAGGCGGTGGAAAAGGTCGCTCCTTTTCGTAGTTTCTTTTGTTATTTGAGCTGGCAAAGTTGAAACCCTATTTCGGCTTTACCTCTTGTCGTTTCTATTCGGTTTCATTGCGATTTTCGTTCGGATTTTTCTTCGAAGTTTTCCTGATTTCGTTTAAGCGTCGCCTTCTTGTTCGTGAGCCTTTGCTTTTTGTTCCGTGTTTTTCTGTGATTTGATTCGTAAAAGGTGTTTTCCTTTTGTGTCAAAGTTGTTAGTGGTGGCCTTGAAAACCACGTGTCGCCTTTTGAGGCAGCGACGACAAAGTCATTTGTCGCCTAGCTCTCCGATTGGCGGCTTGGACTTTCTCTCTCCAATCATTGACCACCTTTTAGCTTTTGACCACACTCTCTTTCCAATCATTAGCTGTCAATTTTGAATTTCAAAACGATCCTTTTGTCTTCAAATCTTATCCATTCATTCGTTTGTCTTTTTCCCGCAGGTAAGGACGCGCAGCCGCGAGTCGTACAGCCGCCCAACCCAGACGTGTACGTTCCAACCACCGTCCGTACCTCGCCGACCGTACCCTTTTTCCGGCGACCCTCCGCCGATCCCCCTGACAACTGAATCCAAGTAAGATCAATGTTTTGAATGCTATCAATATTGCAGTATCGGCTTGGACAATTAAGTCACGAGATAGTAGCAAATTGTTTTCGACATTGCAAAATTCGTTCAAATGAATTTTTATCAGGAATATCAGAAGATGGATCAGCTTGTAATAATGTTATTGATGAACTAGAAGATTTGATTAATAATCTTGGTTATCAAAATAAAATGGATCTCAATAGTCTACTTGACTGTCTGAGTGAAAATGATACATGTTCAGAAATTCAGACTTTAGAAGAAATTTTGGATTATGTAATTAATGGTGATGAAGAAGTCGAAGATGATGATGAAGTTTTGGAACCAGTTACACTTCATGAAGCAATCATCACGTCTAGAACTCTTCAAATATTTTGGATACAGATCGAAAAGACAAAATCAAAAGTCTTAGAAGCAATAAGGAAAATTAGAGATGAGCTCCAACCAGATTCAAACTTCAAAAAAGACAAACAACACTAGAATCATATTTTACATAATTATCTTAAGAATGATTATGTATGCCTAATATTTAGAGTTTTAATTTATGATATTATTGAGACTATATTTTTACACAGGAGTTTTAAAATAATTATTATCTCATTAATTTATTAAATTTGATCAAATTTTACACTGGCCCGACTTGAGACCAAATAATTTTATTAATTTATAGATATATTAATTTATCCAGTATTAATTTATGGAGGTTCTACTATACTTGTCATACTTGTCAAGTTTTTATATATCATAATCATCATCACACGACTTGCTGTCTGCACCCTAACATCCTCAAACAGACTCTCAATTACTGATCTGAAGGGATGAATTTGGGACATGCCCATCTTTAACCATGCTGTCCAGTGCGGTTTTGGCATCTCCAGGCTCACGTTTGCTCATGTAGCTCTTGATGAGCAACTTGTATGCGTTTTCTTCTCTAGGGACACCTCTCCTTGACATATCTTCAGAATCTTATAACTAGAATCTGGATTTCATTCCTTTGCATGCCCACAAATTAGATTGTTTAAGGCATTTTGGTTTTACACACCTCTTTTCATCAGCTGCCTGAAAAGCATTTCTGCTTTCACCGTTTGGCCATTGTTGCACAAATACTCGATGATTGGGTTATAAGCACTCGGATCCATTTCAAGAGTATCATGATGCCTCAATATGATTTCTTTCTCAAGAAGCGTGTCTACAAGCTTGATAGCACGATTGTATGCATTAGCCTTGCATTGATTCTCAATTAAGACTCTGTAGTGTCCTGCTTCGGCTGGAACGTTAAGTGTAGCCATGGCTTTGAGTACCTTATATTACAGCCCATGATTTCAAATCTACTACAGCCCATGATTTCAAAACCATGAAGCCCACCAAGGAAGCTTCACATGTGAAGTCTCTGCAGTCAACACTAAAGAAGAAGTGTGCACAGACCATGACATCAAAGGCTGATTGTTTTAATGTTGGGATTGAGACTTGTTGATGTCCTTTTCTCTACAGCTAATCAATGGCTTCCGCTCTCTCTCTCTCTGTTTTTCTCTGCTTCTCTTTTAGTTTATATAAGACATCTTATTGTAACAGAGAAAGGCAACTATAATGAAATCAAATTTCTAAAATCTTTTTCTCAAAACTCTTTTCTCGCTATATTCACATGGTATCAGAGCCCTGGAAGGAAACTCAGATCAGACTCCCATTTGTTACTATCTCGCAATGTGTTACTCTTAAATTTGATGACAACAATTATCTTCTCTGGAAGCTGCAGTTTGAACAGTTTCTAGCAAGCCAAATGTTGCTGGGTTTTGTAACTAGAGAAACACACAAGCCTTCACCCACGATTATTGTACAAGGTGCTGAAGGAGTCACAGAAACCAGCAACTCTGCTTACATAAAATGGTTCGATGTGACCAATTTGTCATGGCTTGGTTTTTTGGCTCTCTGTCGGAAAGTGCTCTCAAATCTGTGTATGGTCTTCATTCATCTTACGAGGTATAGCTTGCTCTCTCTAAGAAGTATGATAGAGTTTCTGTTATAAGAAAACTCGACCTGCAAAGAAGAATACAAATTGTTGTGAAGGTAACAAAAGTATGACTCACTATGTAGGTGAAATAAAAACTCTCTGTGACCAACTAGACTCTATTGGTTGCTTTATTCCTGAACAAGAGAAGATCTATGGTATTCTAAAAGGCTTAGGGAAGGAATATGAAGCTATTTGTACTGTGATTGAAGATTCTATGGACTCTCTTCTAGGGCCAAATTTAGAGGATGTTTTCTTTAGGCTTATCAACTTTGATGACAAGTTGCAGACATATGAACAGTATGCTCAACAAATCGATCCTCATCAAGTGTTTTATACTGATAGAGGTGGCTATTCTGATCGGGGAAACTCTAGAGGAAGATGCAGAGGTTCGTCTAGAGGTCAAAACTCTTACAGAGGTGGATACTCCACTCAAGGAAGAGGTTTTCAACAGTCAATAAAGCAAGAAACAGGTAAGAATGATTATGATGAAGACAACTCTAAACCAACCTGTCAAATCTGCAACAAGTATGGTCATTAAGCTCACAAGTGCTTTAAGTGATTCAATCAGAACTTTAATGTTGAAAAAGGAGCTGAAGCATTAGCTGCTGTGAGGATTAGTGACAACTCTCAAAACAATGAAAATGAATGGTATCATGACATAGAGGCTACTCATCATGTCACTAGTTCTTCTCAAAATCTGCAAACTGTGCATGCATATGATGGTTCCGAGTCTGTAATGGTGGGAAATGGTGAATTCCTTTCGATCACTCACGTTGGATCCATTGCTCTTCCCACTCTGTCAGGTACATTACCTCTTAATAATGTGTTTGTATGTCTTGAAATTGCAAAATCATTGCTATCAGTCTCAAAGCTCACAAATGATTTTACTTGCAAGTTTACATTTCACTCTGAATCTGTGTATGTTAAGGACAAAAAGACAAAAAAACTTTTCACTCGGGGAAGCAAAACTGATGGGCTCTACAAACTGGATAACCCACACTTTCTTGCCTTTTACTCATCTAGACAACAATCTGCAAGTGACAGTACTTGGCACAGAAGGTTGGGACATCCACATCACAGAGTTCTTCAACATCTATCTGCAGTCAATGTTATTTCTTTCAATAAAACCACAATGTCAATGTGTGAGTCTTGTGAGATGGGAAAATCTTGCAGGCTTCCTCTCTGTCTTTCAGAATATTGAGCTTCAAGAGTGTTGGAGAGGATACACAATGATGTTTGGGGTCCAGCTCTTATAGTATCGGCTCATGGGTTCATATTTTATGTTCTATTTACCGACAATAACTTAAGATACACTTGGTTCTATCCTATTAAATTCAAGTATAATGTCAGCTCCGTCTTCAAAATCTTTCAAAAATTGGTTGAGACTCAATACAATAAAAAAATTAGTATCTTTCAAAGTGATGGTTGCAGTGAATATGTAAACAAAAACCTCATCACTCACTTTGAGCAATGTGGAATCAAACACTAATTATATTGTCCTTACACGCCTCAGTAGAATGGTCTTGCTGAGAGTAAACATCGACACTTGATAAAGCTTGGTGTCTCAATGTTGTATCAAAGTCATCTTCCTCAACAACTGTGGGTAGAATCCTTATACACTGCACATTTTCTAATTAACCTCATACCTACTTCTGTTCACAAAAATCTTACAAGTCCTTTTGAGATGCAGAATGGTCAAGCTCCATAATACTATTCTTTACGTGTTATGGGATGCACATGTTATCCATATCTTAGACCCTATGCTGAGAACAAATTTGACCCCAAGTCTTTGTTGTGTGTTTTTGTGGGATACAATGAAAGACACAAAGGCTATAGATGCTATCATCCTCCTACAGGTCGTGTATACATCACAAGACATGCTCTGTTTGATGAAGGAAAATTTCCTTATGATGACAGATACAATGCATTCACAACTTCTGCTACAACTCCTCTTTTTGCTGCCTGGAAATCTGGATACTCAACATGCTTCACTTCATCACTATTTGCTCCTTTTCCATCTTATGAAGAAACTATTCAAGTCCAAAATCATGTCAACCTTGAGATACAAGGGACCAATACTACTCTTACAATCCTTGAAATTCATGTTCAACATGAATCATTGCCAACAACCAACTTTCAGGCTGAAGAAGTGTCTGAAGCTGATAACAATATACCAAATCCTTAAGTTCTAGAGTGTCATCATCAACATGAACCCTCTGCAACAACATAACTTCTTGAAGAGGAAGCAATTGCGGCTGTTGATAATGTTCATACTCCTGAACAAGAACACATCAACTCCATACATTCTCATCAAATGATAACAAGAAGAAAATCAGGTATCATTAAGCCTAATTCTCATTACTTCTTACTCATTGATTCCCACTGCACCAAAGTATGTGGCTGGAGACATTCTGGATAATATGAAGCAATGAGAGAAGAAGTTGATACTTATCATGAGACACACACTTGGGATTTGGTTCATGCTCCTCAGAATGCTCATATATTAGGATGCAGACGGGTCTTTCGAGTTAAGTTGCAGGCTGATGGATCCTTAGACAAGCTGGGAGCTAAACTGGTTGCAAAAGGCAATAAACAAGAAGAGGGAATTGATTTTCTTGACACATTTAGTCTTGTGGTCTGAACATCTACAATAAGGATAATGATGCATAAATCTGTTACAAAAAATTGGGAAATCAAGCAACTTGATGTAAAGAATGCTTTTCTCCATGGAGATCTTCAAGAAACAGTCTACATGAAACTGCCACCTAGTTTTGAAGATCACATTCATCCAGATTATGTGTGCAAACTCAACAAAGCCATCTATGGCTTAAAACAAGCCCCACGAGCCTAGTTTGACAAATGCTCATCTTATCTCATCAAATTTGGCTTTGTTTGCACTACTGGTGATCCATCACTCTTTGTCTATGAACATGATCAGAGTATCATGATGCTTTTGCTATATGTAGACGACATGTTAATGATAGGTAATGATCAAAACCTGATAACCATGCTTGTGCAAACTTTTACTGTCCAATTCAGAATGAAAGATATGGGTCCATTACACTACTTTCTTGGAATTCAAGCTCTCTCTACTCCTGAAGGATTGTTCTTAAATATAAAAAAATATGCTCTGGATCTTCTTGAAACTGTTGGTATAATGGACTGTTCTCCAATATTAACTTCACAACCTCTAAAACTCAATGCTCTGCTTCACCAAGATGAAGTTCGTGGTGATCCAACGTATTTCAGAAGTTTAGCAGGGAAGTTGCAGTACTTAACTCTCACAAGACCTAATATGCAATTCTCTGTTAACTACATTTGCCAAAAGATGCACAAGCGATCAATCTCAGATTTCAACTCCGTTAAAAGAATATTGCGGTATGTCAAAGGTACAACTCAGATGGGTCTTCTCTTGTCTCCTAACACAAATTCTACTCTCACTACAAACACATACAATGATTGGGTGGGTTGCAAGGATACAAGGCAATCAACATGAGACTTTTGTACCTTCCTTGGCACAAATTTAATCTCATGGTCTATAAAACGACAACCCATAGTTGCTAGATATTCCACTGAAGCAGAATATAAAGCTCTCTCTGATATTGTTGCAGTGCTCACTTGGATTTCCAATCTCCTTCACTCATTGGGTACTTCTCTGCAAAAACCTGCAGAAGTTTACTGTGATAACTTGTCTGCAGTTCACCTTGCAGCAAATCTTGTTCTTCACACCAGAACAAAACACTTTGCAACACATCTTCACTATGCTAGGGAGCTTGTGGCATTAGGCAAATTGGTCATCCAACATGTTCTAGCTGAGCTACAACTAGTAGACATTTTCAATTTTTTTTTGCCTCGCCACAGTTTTGAAGATCTGCATGACAAACTCGACGTTGTTCTTCCACCTAACTCGAGTTTGCGGGAGGGTACAACCCATTATTTCAAATCTACTATAGCCCATGATTTCAAAACCATGAAGCCCACCAAGGAAGCTTCACATGTGAAGTCTCTGCAGTCAACACTAAAGAAGAAGTGTGCGCGGACCATGACATCAAAGGCTGACTGTTTTAATGTTGAGATTAAGACTTGTTGATGTCCTTTTCTCTACAGCAAATCGATGGGTTCTAAAATCTCTTTCTCAAAACTCTCTTCTCGCTGCATTCACACCTCAGTGGCTGCCGCCATGTCCCCTGCTTTGCTCAGAGATTCGAAAAGCTTAAGGAAGATTGATTTATCTTTTGGGGAAATATGTTTTGCCATCATATTCTTCAAGATATTTTTAGCATCCATGTATCACACAGGCCTGGCAACAACGTCGAATACGTTGTAGCATTGGGCTGAATACCGGAAGATCTCATCTCCTCGAAGATTCTCAACCCCTCATTAACTCCAGAGAAAGATACCTTTTAATCATCGTGGTGTAACTCACAACACTAGGCGCAATGTTTTTTTCTCTTTCGTCTCCACAAATAACTTCTTTGCCTCGTCGATCTTCTTAAGTCGGCAATACCCATTATCATAGTGTTGTACGTAACAACATCCACTAAGACCCCTCGAGTTTCATATCTTCAAAGAACCTCAAAGTAGTCTCAAGCCTCATCTACAAGAAGAATCCCCGTAACATCAAACTGTAACTGTAACGAGTTGGCTCAATACCTTCACTCAATATCTTATTGAAATACTGTTTCACCATCATATACCGACCACACCTCGATATTACCTTAAACAGAGTATCATACAACTTGACCGTCCTCTCGACACCCAAATCCTTCATTTTCTGGAAAATTTTAACAGATTCTTGCACAATACCAACATTGCCATAACTCTAAATGAGAACCACAAACATCTCATCGTCCCAAGGAACACCCTTTTTAGGCATATCCAAGAGAATACATCGATCATGATTAAGCTTCTGAACTTGTCCTAGCATCTTAATCATTTTTATGTGCGTATCTCTGTCATGACGAATCAATCCAGATCTCTCCATCCACCGAAAGAATCGAAGAGCGTGCTCAAGTTTCTTAGCACCATGCAACACATTATACACAAAAGAGTGATCCCATTCGGGTACGAGATCTGTAAACTAGTCGTCCAAGCTTGATCTGTCTTTGTTTTGAAATTACTTCGACCATCGTGTGTCTGACTCATGAGACAGAAGGTAATTTTGTCCGAAATTCATGTCTTTTAAGATATACTGTTTGTTTGAGTAAGATAACTCTCCCTTTTATATTAATAGCCAAAAGTCGGAACAAGATTGGAACACAACCAGACAAGAAGTTTCGAGTTTTTTATCAAAAAGAAAGAAAAAAACATTGTTTCGACTCAAAATTCATGGAGTCAAAACCAGACAAGGAGTTTCGAGTTGGTTATATGACAATATTGGAGGAAAATTTCAAGGTATATGGTTCAATGCCGGTATTTTACATGCATACACTATGTGATGATGAAAGTTTATGACTTGCATTCTTTTCTCTCTGATTCCAGCGTATCTTTCAATACTCAAAAGTAGAACCACTGCCCCAATTTCGTTTCATGTTCCGCTTGAGTGCTAGGCCTTACGCATCTGATTTTAATGTTTGCCAACTTTTCTTGAGATCTGCCCCAATTTGAAATCCCTTGACTTGGTAATGATATGCTCAATTCATCTCTATGAACATTCAAACTATCGTTTCCTTTTTTTGAGTTCAACGTTGGAAAGCAGGTAATGAAGAGATGAGTGAAACGATATTTTCATCTCTCTCTAAGTGTTTGCAGTAATCTCTCGAGTTTTTTTTATCACAATCCCAACCAAGGCATGTGTTGCAGAAATGAAGATAGTGAGCTACTTATTAGAGAATTCAACAATCCTCAAGAAATTCACTATACTTTTGGCAAAAGGAAATTCATGGACATAAAAGTATATTCGTGAAGACCTGCCCAAATCCCAAGAGGCTCTACTAAATGTCAAGTCCACGTTTCTGATTGCTAAAGACCAAAAGTAGAGATTTTTATGACATTTAAAATGAACAAATGTAGTAATTTCATGGTTGGTTTGGCTTCACTTATACTAAGTTGTTAAGGTGGTAATGATATTAATAGATTTTTAATTTGTAATTTCAAATATTAAGATGTGTAGTATCACTCCGTCCAATTTAATATTAGGATGTATACTTCTTATTGAGGAATCATAACAAAGACTCATTAAACTGAGGAACTTGAAGCTCAAGTTGTTGCTTCATGACACAGTTCATTAACCATTCGATGCGAAATGTCGAAGCTCATTTCTTTGCTGCAAATAAAGCTCTAACTGTGTCTTCTTCACACCTTATGTATATCGTTTTGGATGTCCCCTTTACCTTTTTATTCACTCTTCTTACTTGTAAATCTTGCACTTTCTTTTAACAAAGTTGGTGATGCTATCCTAGCTCTGCAAGAGTACTAATATGTCATACTTATGATAAACTCATAAGTTTACAATAGTCAAAATAAGGCAAGTGATTTTAAGACTAACCCAGAGCAAAGAGCAGTACAGAAATTCGCGTTTTCCTAACTTTTCTAGTGACAATGTGTGTGCTCGTTGTACCATCTAAAGTCACAACACCACAGAGGTTTTTTATTACCTGCACAGAAATCAGAAGACAAATAAGTTAAATGTAAAGTGATGACAAGCAACACACTTAATCATGAACCGGTTTTTGTTCATGATGGTACAAAGAGACAATTTAAGGTCATTGGTTAATGATTGTTATTCGATTGTTTCTAGGAAGTATCCATATCAATATTTCTATGAGATTTGATAAAGAGAGTTTGTTGATAAGAGTTAGTTAGGTTGATAAGAAATATATATAAGATCTTTGAAGATCTTATCTCTTTGTTTTATGTTTTAATTCCTATAAAAGGAGAGCATTGTAAACCTATGTGGAGGAGGGAAGCTTAAATTCTTCAAGAATGACAAGCTTGCATTACAAGGAACATTGAATGGGTCTCTCTATTATCTTGATGGTGAGACAGTTGTTGGTGAATCGAACAGCGTTGTGTCAAAGGATGAGACATCATTGTGGCACATAAGACTCGGTCACATAAGCATGAAAAATCTGAATGTTCTTGTTGAGAAGAAGAAAATCAGCACATTAAAGTTTTGTGAAAACTGTGTAATGGAAAAAAATAAAAGTTTGAGATTTAATATAGGAAAACACAACACTCTTGATGTTCTAAAGAAACGGTATTTTCTGTATATTATTGATGATTTTACGAGGAAAGTCTGGGTATATTTTTTTGACACCAAGGATGAGGCTTTCGGGAAATTCAGAGAGTGGAAAATACTTGTAGAAAATAAGCCAACAAGAAGGTTAAATGCCTTCGAACAGATAACGGGTTGGAGTTTTGTAACTCAGATTATGACGATTTCTGTAAAGAGAGTGGCATCGAGAGACACAAGACATGTTCACACACACCACAACAGAACGGTGTGGCAGAACGTATGAATCGAACAATCATGGAAAATGTTAGATGTCTCTTGGATGAATCGAGATTAGAAGAAAGATTTTGGGCTGAGGCTGTGGCCATTTCGGTATACATGATTAACCAAACACCATCATCGGCAAATGATTACAACATCCTGGAGGAACTTTGGCTAGGTAAAACACCAGGATACTCACATCTAAGGAGATTTGGGGCTGTAATGTATGTTCATGTTGATCAAGGAAAGCTCAAACCTAGAGCGTTAAAAGGAATTTTTATCAGATATCCTTATGGAGTGAATGGGTATAAAGTGTGGCTACTTAATGATAAAAAGTGTGTTATCACAAGAAACGTATTGTTCACAGAAGACAAGGTTTATAAGGACTTAAATAAATAGGACAATACGAACATGAACAAGCTAGCGGGAAAAGAAAAAGACTCATTGACGCTAGAAGTGACTCAGCTCAAAGAGAAAGAAAACGTAGACACGAGAACAGATGAAGGTGGAGTTGTGGCTGATAGAGTGTCATTAAGCGATGATGAATCTAGTGATGATAATGGTGATGAAGATCTAGCAAATTATCAGCTGGCTAGGGACAAAGTGAGAAGACATATAAATCCACCTTCAAGATACGGAAACGAGGATGAAGTTGCAGCGTTTGCACTCATGGTCGCAGAAGAATTAGGCTCGGAAGAACCTAAAGACTACATGGAAGCTCAATGTAGTAAAGATAGACGAAAGTGGAAGAAAGCCACGAATGAAGAATACAACTCACTCATGAAAAATCGTACGTGGAATTTGATGAGGTTTCCAAAGGATCAAAAGACAATCGGATGCAAGTGGGTGTTTAAAATAAAACCCGGAATTCTGGGAGTTGAAGAAGTTAGATACAAAGCAAGATTGGTGGCGAAAGGATATTCACAAAGAGAGGGGATTGATTATCAAGAGATATTCTCACCGGTAGTTAAGCATGTGTCTATAAGGTTCTTGTTGTCAATCACGGTAAATCAAGAACTAGAGCTAGAGCAACTTGATGTAAAAACAGCGTTCTTACATGAGAAAATAGATGAAGATATCTATATGGCAGCCACTGGGTTATGAAGTAAAAGGGAAAGAAGATTTGGTGTGTCACTTGGAAAGATCCTTATACGGATTAAAGCAAGCACCAAGACAATGGAACAAGTGTTTGGATCAATTCATGATCAAAAACGGCTTCACTAAGAGTGAATATGATCATTGTGTGTACTTCAAGAAACTTCATAACGAAGAGTACATCTACTTACTCTTATACATGGATGATATGCTTGTCGCAGCAAAGAGCATCTCGGAAGTAGACAAGGTAAAGGAACTGCTGAAAATTGAGTTCGATATGAAGGATTTAGGACCAGCAAAAAGAATTTTGGGTATGGATATAGAGAGGAATCGTGCAGAGAGTGTGCTTAGTCTGTCACAATCAAGTTACATAAAGAAAATACTGCAAGTATTCCAAATCAGTGATGCTAAAGCAGTCTCAACTCCGCTAGGCACTCACTTCAAGCTAGCTGCGGTTAAAGGTAAATGAGAAGATGCCGAAACAGGGGAATTTCCATACTCAAATGCAATAGGGAGCATCATGTACGCAATGACAGGAACAAGACCGGATGTTGCTTATGCAATATGTTTTGTAAGCAGATTCATGGGGAATCCAGGACATGTGCATTGGACTGCAGTACAATGGCTTCTTAAAGACTTAAAGGGGACACAAGACAAGTGTTTAGTATTCAAGAAGAACACAGATTTCAAGGTAGAAGGCTACTCCGATTCAGATTTTGCAGCAAATTTGGATCGAAGCAGATCAACCACGGGATATGTTTTCACCGCGACAACACCGTGAGCTAGCAATCAAGTCTTCAACACATTGTTGCTCTCTCAACAACCGAGGCAGGGTATATAGCCTTAGTATAAGCGGTTAAGGAGGGGATTTGGCTGAAAGGACTACCGGAAGAGTTGGGTTATAAACAAGGAAAATTGAGAGTTTTTTGTGACTCTCAAAGTGCAATATGTCTTGCCAAGAACAATGTGTTTCATAAGAGAATGAAACACATTGATGTGAAGATTCATTTCATTAGAGATCTAATTGAAAATGGAGAAGTAAGTGTGGAGAAGATACATACGTCTAAGAATCCAGCCGACATGCTTACTAAGGTGATCTCGGTTCAGAAATTTGAGCAAGCTCTAGCTTTGCTCAAAGTAATCAAGCACTAGATACTTGATTATGTTTGGCGGTACAAGAAAACAAACTTGGAGGTGTGTTGATGTCAAGGTGGAGATTGTAAAGTGAGGACAAGCAACACACTTAATCATGAACCGGTTTTGGTTCATGATGATACAAAGAGACAATTGAAGGTTATTGGTTAATATTGTTATTCGGTTGTCTCTAGTAAGTATCCGGATCAATTTTCTATGAGATTTGATAAAGAGGGTTTGTTGATAAGAGTTAGTTAGGTTGATAAGAGATAGATATAAGATCTTTGAAGATCTTATCTCTTTGTTTTATGTTTTAACTCCTATAAAAGGAGAGCATTGCAAACCTACGTAACCTAACGAGAAAATAGTGGATTGCTTGTGCCGTCAAGCCGAGACGTAAGGTACTCATTCGAGACCTGAACTCGTACAAATTTCGTGTGCTCCTATACGTACTAATCGAACATAAAGTCATAACAGTAAATATAAAACACACAAGGAAAAATCGACTTAGTAGTGTATACATACCTCTGTAAGCCAAGCTTTCTTATTTTTATGACAAATGTCCATCAACAAGATTCTATAGCGTTGTTCATTTGGACGAACTTCCATGTCGAACAGACTCTGAAAACCTAGTTACCGCTTTGCATTGTTCCTCATTGTTCCTCACTGTCTTTCAATTGCTTTGCAGAGCTGAGAGCCAAATCTATTTTTGCTATCTCAGAGTCATTGTTCTAGTTTGCCCTTATCCTTTTGGTTTGTAGAGAAGACAGTGAAGCTTCCAAAGATCACTTTAACCCGGATGAGGAACATTTGGTCTCAGTGTCAGTTCTGGCAGGTTGATCAGAGATCACCTTATAATTGTCACCTCACCTGCTGAAGCCAAAATCCTTCACATTCTTTGTCAGCCCAACATTATATATTTCGAATGCCGACACTATGAAGCCTCGTCATTAATTCTTCGTAGACGAGCTTACCAAAACCCTGGAAATATAAATCCATTTATATAGTTTTTTTGATGAGTTCTCTAGCAAACTATCTTTTGGAAAACCAGTTTACACCTCTACAAAACACTTAAAACAAATTCATTGGCAGCTAATATCTACTTAAACCACACGCCATATCTTCAAGATTGATCAAGAGAGTGCAATTGTCAAATAGAGAATTAGATGACTTCTTTTAATCTTCTCAATATCAATATGGGTTCTATCCTCAATGATTGTAGTGGAAAAAAAAAAGACAAAAGAACTCTCTATGACGAAAAGTCTATAGCTTGAAAAAAGTAAAGAGAATGACTATGAAAAAAGAGAAGATTTATTTTTTAGAAACACGTCTTTCAAAGAATGCAGATTGTTTCTCTGTGTTTGAAGGTGTAATTCATGTCCAAATTGAATTAAACAATTTTCTATTTGTAGCGTATAAAAAATAATAAATTTGGATATAACAAGTTTTATAAAATAATAGTAAAAAATAAAAATAACTGTTTAAAAATTGTGAATGAGAAAAATATATATAAAAAAAACAAATGAGAATTAGACACATGTACTCTTTTACTTCTCTCACATATCTCAAAATTTGCTGTCGAGGGATGTTTTCTTCTAAATATTTTTTAATTGGATTCAACATGTTGAATGTATTCGACATCCTAAATGCCATGCCACTTTTTCTTAACTTTCAAAATCTATGCGAAAGATAAGACATATTCGACTAAAAGCCAAAGAAAAGATAAAGTTTTTTTTTGTTTTTTTACCAAAAAAGCCAATGTAAGCTGTTACTCTTCTTCCACCACAGATCAAAGATGTATTAATACTAAAGTCATAAATTAATAAGCTTTTTTGAGGAAGTATTTTTTAACTTTACGGTAATATGAAATTTCTTTAAACTTCTCTTGGCTCTTCGTTATGTTTTGCAAATTCTATGTACAGATTGTTAGATTCTCTTTACCGATGTATGGTAATAATCTACAATTATCTTGTTCATAACTTAGGGTTGTAGTTATCTAAAAGTTGTTAGGATAAACTCTAAATTATGAAAGTTGTTAGAACTATGAGTTATCTATTTCTAATTAGAAAAATGATTAAGAATGTTGTCTTAAAATTCTAATAAGAAAAGGTTTAATCTATGTTGAGATTAAAACCTATAAATACCTATTGTAGAATTGTGACAAAAGTAACAAGTACATAAGGTGTTTAGTTTTAAGCTATATTTTCTAAACATAATAAGAGAGCAATTCTTATTAAACTTGTGTTTGTGAGTTAACGTTTACATCAAGTAAATTATATACGAATTTGAATTGGTATCAGAGCGTCAAGGTGTGATCGATCAAGAAGAGAAAACATGAGTGATTTTATTCCTTCTACTCGGCCAAAGGAGCTCGTAACGTCGTCTCTTCAATGTCCGATGCTCAATTCAACGAATTACACGGTTTGGTCCATGAGAATGAGGGTGATATTGCGTATTCATAAGGTGTGGGAAGTCGTAGAAAGTGGACCAACAGACTCCGACAAGAATGACATCGCAATAGGTTTGTTGTTTCAATCAATTCTGGAAGCTCTTATCTTGCAAGTTGGAGAACAAGATTTGGCTAAAGGAATTTGGACAGCAATCAAGACAAGACACTTAGGAGCAGATCGAGTAAAAGAGGCAAGACTTTGAACTCTAAAGAGTGAGTTTGAAAGACTTAAGATGCAAGACTCGGAGACAATTGATAACTTTGCGGGTAAGTTATCGGAATTAGCCTCGAGATCGGCTAGTATTTGAGAAGTTATTGAAGAACCAAAACTTTTGAAGAGGTTTCTTAATAGCTTACCAAGAGGAATGTATATTCAAATCATAGCTTCACTGGAACAAGTACTAGATTTGAATACAACCACGTTTGAAGATATCATAGGAAGATTTAAAGCATACGAAGAAAGAATTCTCGAAGAAGTCATTCACGGTGAGATTAAGCTTCTATATGCTGATTCAAAGCAATCCTTTACTAAGGGGAAAAGACGTGGGAAAGGAGATAGAGAGGGTGTTGGACGTCCTAAAGAAGGCAAAGCTAAAGGAAAAGACCAAGCAAATCAAGGAGAGCAAAAGGAGAAGAAACATTGTTCCAAGGTCATTTGTTTTCGATGTGATAAGCCTGGTCACTTTGCTTCTTCCTTTCCAGAAAGAAAACAAAAATAACAAGAAGTGTATGTAGCTGAAACGGAGGAAGCCGATGATGCACTATACATACATGAACTTGTGTTTTTGAATGAAGAACTCATATTACCAAGGAACTATGAATCAAAAGAATTTGATAATGGTACTTGGTAATTAGACAATGGTGCAAGTAATCATATGACGGGTAACACATCTTACTTCGGAGCTCAATAAAAACATCAAAGGCAAAGTAAAATTTGGTGATGGTTCGTGTGTGAGCATAGAAGGTAAAGGTTCGATCCTTTTCTAAATTAAAATCGGAGAACAAAGACTAGTTACAAATATCTATTCCATACCTTCTCTTAAGAGTAATTTCCCAAGTCTTGGACAAGCTACGGAGGTTGGTTGTGACATTAGAATGAGAGAATATTATTTGACAATTCATGACTCTTATGGAAAGCTTTTAGCAAGGATTACACGGTCTTCCAATAGACTTTACAAGATTGAGTTAAAGATTGGAAAACCAGCATGCTTACACTCAAGAATTGATGAAGAATCATGGAGATGGCATGCTCGGATGGGTCATATAAGTTTTAAAACACTTAAGGCAATGACAAAACAAGATATGGTCTACGGTTTACCAAAGATTGAAGAGGAGAAAAGCTTGTGTGAATTATGCTTGGTGGGAAAGCAAACACGTCAACCTTTTCCAAAGAAAGCTAAGTTTCGAGCCTTGAATCCTCTAGAACTATTACATGCGGTTCTATGGGGTCCATTTCTCCACCAAATTTCGCTCATAACAAATATATTTTTGTTATTATAGACAATTTTTCAAGATACATGTGGACAATCTTGTTAAAAGAAAAGAGTGAAACATTTGGGAAATTTAAATGATTTAAAAGATTAGTTGAGATGAATCTTGGTAACGAGATCATCACATTGAGAACCGATAGAGGAGGATAATTTACTTCAAAGGAGTTTCTTGATTTTTGTGATTCATGTGGAATCAAGAGACATCTCACAGCCCCATATACACCTTAACAAAAGGGAGTTGTGGAGAGAGAAATCAAACTCTTCTTGAGATGACTAGAAGCATTCTCAAAGCCATGAAGGTACCAAACAAGTTGTGGGGTGAAGCAATACGACATTCAACCTATATAATTAATAGAGTGATGAAAAGAGCTCTTGAAAACATGACTCCTTATGAGAGTTTGTATAGAAAGAAACCAAACCTAGAGCACATTAAAGTTTTTGGTTGTCTTGCATACTCTAAGGTGGAAGTAAATCTCAAGAAACTTGATGATATATCAAAAACGTTGGTACATCTCGGTTTTGAATCAGGTTCAAAAGCCTATAGACTTTACAATCCATCCACTCAAAGGATTGTAATAAGTCGAGATGTAGTATTTGATGAGAAATCAAGTTGGATTTGGTCAAAAGATCAAGATGAAACAAGTAAACCGGGCATGTTTCACTTGAGGTGGAGAGATGTTGAAGACAATGGAGAAGGTCCTACGGTCGTTGACGTTGATAATGATCATGAGGGAGAAGAGGGAGATCAATTTAATGATTAAATTGATAGTGAACATGATCAAGAAATTGAAGTGATCGAAGAAGCTCAATCCGATGGATATTTTCAATAGCAAGAAGACAACATTCAACCGCTAAGAAGAACAACAAGGAAAATTCATCAACCTAAGTATCTTGATGATTATGTTCTTCAAGCTGCTGTTGAGTGTGAAAGGTTACTACTCTCCATCAATGACGAATCAATGTGTTTTAAAGAAGCCAAATGATCGATTAAATGGACAAAACCATGTCAAGAAAAAATCGATTCCATCAATAAAACAAGACTTGGTTTCTAGTAGAAAAACCGAAGAATACAAAGATTGTTGGTCTCAAATGGATCTTCAAGATCAAGAGAAATGCTGATGGTACAATCAACAAATACAAAGCACGCCTTGTAGAAAAAAGATATGTACAAGAATATGACATAGACTTTGATGAGGTATTTGCTCCGGTTGCTAGACTTGAGACCATTCAGTTATTAATAGGTCAAGCTGCATCAAGTGGATGGGAGATACATCATTTGGATGTAAAGACAACCTTCTTACATGGAGAATTAAAGGAAGATGTGCATGTTGTTCAATCTGAGGGCTTTGAAACAAAAGGCGATGAACACAAGGTTTACAAGCTTACAAAAGCCTTGTATGGTCTAAGACAAGCACCTCATGCTTGGAATACGAAGTTAGACAAGATTCTAAAATGTATGAAGTTCAAAAGATGTTCAAAGGACACATCCGTGTATCACAAGGAAGATGATGAGAGTAGTCTCATTATGGCGATTTATGTAGATGATTTATTCGTAAACCAAAATTCTCTCAAGATCATAAACAAGTTCAGAAGAGGTATGTCTTCCAATTTTGAAATGTCGGATCTTGGGAAACTAACTTACTATCTTGGAATTGAGGTATATCAAGGAAGAAATTTCATTGAAATTAAACAAGAAGGATATGCTAAATGGATCTTAAAAGAGGCGGGGTTAGAGTCGTGTAATTAAACTCAAATTCCAATGGAGTTTGGATTAAAAGTCTCTAAAGCACTTAAAGAATCCGAGATAGATGCAACAAGCTATAGAAGGAACATTGGTTGCTTAAGATACTTGTTACACACAAGACCGGACCTAGCTTGTGCGGTTGGAGTAGCTAGCCGTTACATACAAAGTCCACGCAAGTCTCATGGAGATATCATGAAGCAAACTCGACGATACCTTAAAGGCACTCTAGCTTTTGGTATCAAGTTTCATCGGAATGGATCAAGTAAGATAAGTGGATATAGTGATAGTAGTCACAACATTGATCAAGACGATGGAAGGAGTACAACCGGTCACATTTTCTATTTTGGTTCATCACCAAGACTTGTTGAGTGAAATCACGAGAAAGAAGATAAAACAAATCAGCATCAAGATCGACAATAAATCAGCAATTGCTCTTACAAATAATCCTGTATTCCATGGTAGAAGTAAGCACATCCATAAACGTTACCATTTTATATGAGAATGTATTGAGAAAGGATTAGTCGATGTTGAACATGTTTCGGGTGTGGAACAATAGGCGAATATTTTGACTAAGGCATTGGCACAAACCAAGTTTATCGAAATGAGGACTTTGATTGGAGTAGAAGACATGTCTAAAGATGAATTGAAGCTTAAGAGGGAGATTGTTGAGTAATCTACAATTATCTTGTTTATAACTTAGTGCTTAAGTTATCTAAAAGTTGTTAGGATAACCTCTAAGTTATGAAAGTTGTTAGAAGTAGGAGTTATCTATTTCTAATTACAAAAAAGATTAAGAATGTTGTCTTAAATCCTAATAAGAAAAGGTTTAATCTATGTTGAGATTAAAACCCATAAATACCTATTGTCAAGTTGTGACAAATGTAACAAGTACATAAGGTGTTTAGTTTTAAGCTATTATCTCTAAACATAATAAGAGAGCAATTCTTATTAAACTTGTGTTTGTGAGTTGACGTTTACATCAAGGAAATTATATACAAACTTGACCATGAGCCATGTGTATGGTTCTTTACTTTTCTTTTGATCTGTGTGTTTGTTTGACTGTGTTGGGTTCTCTTATGATGAAAGAAACAGTGTGTGCACTGTCTTGTTCTACCAGGTTAACAACGTTGTGGAAGTAATTTTTGAGTTTTCTATGCAGTATGTATGGGTCTTTACTTTTCTTTTGATATGTGTGTTTGTTTAACTGTGTTGGGTTCTCTTAGTGATGATGAAAGAAACAGTGTGGGCAATGTCTTGTTCTGCCAGGTTAAAAACCGCTTTGGGGATGAAGTCTGATTTAAGTGTTCATGGGGTTCTTAACAACACTGATATCGTGTATGCGATCCTTCTTCTTTTTCCATCGGAACCTATCTACAAGCTGATTTTGGTATCGAAGAGGTGGCTTCAGATTATATCTAGCCCTTTCTTCCGTCAAGTTTACTCAGCCAAGTGGAAACCAAGCTTTCACCTCATTGGCTTCGTCATCTGAAACTTAACGTACCTTGGAAATCACATAGACAAAGTTCATCGCCCTTGCAATGTGCCCCCGCTTCCGTTGCTCATGACAAGCAGTTTTGGCTTCGAACTTCTGTACTCTAGCATTCTGAAAATGATTGGATACTACATCGATTCTTCGAACAACCTTCTTCTCTGTGGCCGCCATCCAAAAGTTTATTATTTGTGGGATCCTAGAAGTACACAGAAGCCTTATCAGCTTCCACGTACCACAGATCATTTCAAAGAAGTTTCTATGTCATTGATCACTGAGGATTTTCCTGATAGAGGGTTTAGCTATAAGGTGATACGTGTAGAGTGTCTAAACTTTGTCTTTCAAAGTACAAAGGTGAAGGTATGGAATTTTTCCTCTAAAACTACCGCTTGGAGCTACTCAGAGCTTACTTGTACTGAGCATGTATCTCTCAGCTCATGGACTCCACGGAGGGTAATTAAAGGTACGGTTTACTGGTATGCCACAGGAGATAGAACTGTAGTATATGACTCAAACAGTGAGGAGAAACGAATTGATGTGATAAAGAACCCGAAGAAAATGTACAACTTTGATGAACAGGTCCTGGGAGAAACCACTGATGGGTGTTTACAATGCGGATGGAGCAATAATCGGGGCATGGAGAGGGAAACTTGAAAAGGTAGACGATGTGCTTCAATGGAACATGCTGTGTGAGGTGAGTTTTAAGACAATGTGGAAGGAGAACCCAGTATAAGCTACAAGGTTCAGCAGTCGGAGAACAAAAGAAAATCGGTATAAAGAAACGCAGCTGCTCACGTTCCAAACTCAGAACTCAGACTCGGTTTACATCAGATGTGAATTACACATCTTCATGTATGACAGAGAGACTCAAAGGGTTGAAGTAATTAAGTACCAAGGAAAAAGACTAGCATACTTTGGTTGGGAGCACTGCAATGTTGGGCCTTACTTTCAACGTCATTGGCCTTCTTCTTCGCTGTTTGAAAACAATGTAGACTCCTCATGAAGTAAGTTACTTATAATATATTATCTAGTTTTTGTGTAGGCAGACCTCTGAGATCATTTTGATGTTTTGAGAGCTGAACGTTTTTGGTTTGACCATTGATGAACCTCTCATGGTTTTGGTGTATATCTCATGGTTGCCATTATATATGGGGCATTTGGTTTTGTTTTCTCGGGGATTTCATATGCTTATCACTGAAATCGAAGAGAATAAAGTGTTGCAAAACAGAAGTAACCTTTCTATAAAACTCATCGAAGTATACATTTGTGGAAGAACCATCAATTACCATCGAACATAAGCTTTTTATAAAAATAGCCAAACTGACATAGGTTTTGTGAAACAAAAGTAAGTTTGGCCAAACCAAGGTGAGTTTTACCGAGGTCAGTTTGGTGCGATTATGATAAGCCATATATAAGTTTCTTATAAGATTTTTGCCTTAGCTTTTATAACCTTTTTATAAAACTCACCAAAATGCACATTTGTGGAAGAACATTAAAGATATGGCAGCAATTACCATGGAAGATAAGCTTTTTATAAACTTTGCAAAACTGACATAGGTTTCGTAAAACAAAAGTAAGTTTGACAGAACAGAGGTCAGTTTGGTACAATCATTATAAGCTTCTCATGAGGTTTTTGCATTAGCTTTTATAACCTTTTTATAAAACTCATCGAAATGTACATAGGTGGAAGAACCATTAAAGATATGGCACCATTTACCATGGAAGATAAGTTTGTATAAAATCACCAAACTTTGTGAAACAGAAGTGTGAGTTTGGCAGAACCGAAGTCAGTTTGACAAAACAGAGGTCAGTTTGGTGGGATCATTATAAGCCACTTACACGTTTCTTACAAGATTTTTGCCTTAGCTTTTATAAACTTTTTATAAAACTCATCGAAATGCACACTGGTGAAAGAACCGTTAAAGATATGGCAGCAATTACCATGGAAGATGAGCTTTTTATAAAAATCACCAAACTGACAAAGGTTTCGAAAACAAAAGTAAGTTTTTGCGGAACAGAGGTTAGTTGGTACAATCATTTATTTTCCCAATCACATTAAATAAATGCGAACAAAATCCAACAAAAAAAGTAGTACAAAAGCAAAAGAATGGCCATGCACCATCTTCTTATGGGCGACCAATCTTTGTTTTTTTTCTTTTTCTTTTTAATTACATTTAAAGTCTTATTTAACACTTCCAACCCACTATTTCACTCTAGAGTTTCATTATTCTCTCATTCCTTCATCAACATCAGATCAAAAGGTAAAGTCTTTTAAAACCTTTATTTTTTTAACTTTATTACTTTTTCATTAACTTAATTTTCGTTACAAAAATTTGTAAACATGCAGGAAAATTATTAAAAATATTAGCTAATTTATTATAAAAAATTCTCACATATATTATTAGCTGAATATATATTTTAGCTTAATTGTTATAAGAAACACGCCCTTCAAATGAGTTTGTTAGAGCTCAACAAGGAGGAGGAGTAAGACGTGAAACTCCTTCACAAAGAGTTCCAGGTAGCTCACGAGTTTCTGCTAGAAGTGGTTCACGAGGAAATTGTAGAAAACAATCTTTCGAGGCAACTTTAACAGATACAATGGCTGGTTTCAGAGAGTTTCAACGTGAAAGTTTACAACATATGCGCCCAAATTTTTTTGATCAAGATGATTACAATGAATGCGACGTGGCTTTAAAGATATTTGAATCAATGGAGGTTCCTGAGTACACTGATTTTATTGGGCAAGCATTCAAGCATTAAAAGATGAAATATTTTGGCGTAAACATTTTATTGATCGACGTGATAACACAACCAAAGATAAGCTGCAATTTTAACAAGCTCTAACTGGATATACAAGAGACATCGAATTTGTGGGGAAGCGGTTAGCCTCAGTACAAAATTTTGGGAGTCCAAATTTAGTTGCTTTTCCTTCTGGTATTCCATCTCCTGGCGGTAATAATTCGTGGGGTTAAATTTATAGTGGACAATGGTGTTATGGTACATCTCCAAATAACCGA
This sequence comes from Lepidium sativum, assembly GCA_023374145.1. Classification (NCBI taxonomy): domain Eukaryota; kingdom Viridiplantae; phylum Streptophyta; class Magnoliopsida; order Brassicales; family Brassicaceae; genus Lepidium; species Lepidium sativum. Next base: position 31,729 of record JAKUCM010001185.1, on the reverse strand, counting down.
CAATGGGGTTTATCGCCACAAAACCAGTGTGGTCCACCTCCAAATTCTCAACAATGGGGTTTATCATCAAATGGTCTACAATGGGGTTCATCATCAAATGGTCCATAATGGGGGTACATCACAAATTAATCAACCATGTGGTACACCTCAGAATATTCAACAATGGGGTCAAATGTTACACCACAGATTACTCCGACATATGTTCAACGTGGATTTTCAGTGGGAGTTGAAGTAGAAACTACAACAAATGCTCAACAAAGATTTTTAGAATAAACGGAAGCTCGCACTCCTACCAACATTCACAGGGGAGGATCACTAGAATATGGTGTCCAAATTATTCTTGAACGGGACAAGTACGAAGAACACGTAAAACGGGAGGATTTTTCAACTTTTGGGGAAAGAAACGAGGATCAAATTTAAACGAAAGTCACCAAAGTGAATCTGAATCGGAAGATTAGTTTATTAGCGCTTTTGTTTTGTTATTACCAACCATAATATGTTTATGTAATATTTTTATGTTATCCATTATGTATCATTGAAAATTTCCAATTTCATCATTTTGATTTATCTTTAACCTCATGTTTACAATATTTCAGGCATTTCGTATTTGTCAGTTGCAATCACAAGGTGTACAAAATCTAAGTTATGAGGAGATAAATGAGTTATGGAATTTAGAAAATGAACAATTTGAAGAGTTGATAATTCAACCATGATTGAGTTACTACCATCAATATTTTGAAAGGAGACCAGTGCAAATTGATGGTGGTTTGGGGGTGGGTGAATATATGGCGGCGTTTACAGGTAGATAAAGCTGCTTGTCTTCAGTTGCTACAAATGTCAGTTGATTGTTTCCAAAGATTGTGTGGTGAATTGGAAACAATATATAGTTTAAAATCAAAATTGAATGTAAGCATTGAAGAAAGTGTAGCAATGTTTCTACGTATATGTGGACACAACGAGGTTCAAAGAGATGTTGGGTTGCGGTTTGGGCGAATACAAGAGACGATGAATAGAAATTTGTTTGAAGTTCTTAGAGTGACAAAGTTACTTGCTTGTGAGACTATCAGGACTCCGAAAAGAGAAGAACTAAGACGGATTCCTGAACGTGTGATAACACGAGTTTTGACCCTATATCCTACTACAAGTGCACCACAAACGTAATAGTATTTAGGGGTCGAATTCCTCAGAGAACCAGATCACACTTTTGACTTCTATCGAATCGCAAGCTATATCAATCAAAATCAGAGATGTAAATACTAACAACTTAAACGTGAATGTAATCAAATAACTAAAGCAATCAGATATCGGGTATTCATTCAGGAGGTAGAACTCTTGTCAGGGAAGCTATTCAAGAACTAATCTGATCATATTCTCTGCTTGAACATAAATAAAAATAAACCAACTCTCATTGAATCTACCCCTCTACTAATAATCTAAAGGTCCTAACTCTCGTTGGTTTCAGATTACAAGTAGACTTTATCGCTTAGGTTCAATTACCCACAATCCAACCTAGCATCAACTCTCGTTGGTAGTGAAGGAATTGCTCTTCTAATCTAGTTCTAGTTCTTAACAATCTTCTGGAAGGTTAACAACCTAAAATCATCGACTAGGTGATCATGCTAATCTATGCATTAAACTCAAGTATTAAAAGGAGAATCATCTATTCATCAATCCTATTTGTTTCCCAACAGTGAATTTTAAAACCCTAGAATCCCTAAATCCGATCTAAGATATACTAAGACATAAAACAATGAATCAAGCAAATCATGATGAACCAAAATTGAAATTGCATTAATAAAGAGAAATAGGATTCATAAATTATTCTCAAGTGTGAAGAGATCTTCTTCCTAGCTTACAAACTCTTAAACTTCTGTAAAAATCATTCTTGCACAACTTAGAGGCTCCCCTCAAAATAAAATAGGAAAAGAGTATTTATAGGTCCAAAACAAGAGCTGGAAAATCACGAAATTAGATTTCTTCGAAGGGCATCGATCGATCGATCCTTGTGTTGATCGATCGATCTTTGGATATTGAGTCGATCTCTCAGAATCCAAGTCGTTCTTCAGATCGTGCGCACAGTCCTTGTTAAAGCATTGATCGATCAATCCTTGTGTTGATCGATCGATCCTTCCTCTCGTGGAGAATACCAGAAAATGCTTCAAACTTCTCCAAAGTCCAACTCCAAGCATGATTTCAACTCTAAACGTTTTTGACCTGAAATCTCAATAAAACATAGACAAATTCTTCAAATATAACCGTAATAATGAGCTCAAAACCGACAAAATATGAGGAACATCAACGTGGGTTAATGAAACAAAAATATTGGCCATATTTTAGTGGATTTGTTGGGGCCATGGATGTAGTTCATGTATGTGAAACCTGAAATACAAGAATTATATTGGAACCGTCACAATACAACATCGTTTAACATAATGGCTATATGTGATCTGAACATATTATTCATATATGTTTGGAATGGAGCAACAAGTTCATGTCACGATACATTAGTTCTCACAATGGCGCAAGATAATGATTCTGGCTATCCAAATAAACAAGGTTTTTATCGCCATTTAGATCTTCACGAAACACGGTTGTTAGGTATCACATGTCACAGTTCGATAATGGTCCTCCCCCTAGAAATAAGCAAGAATTTTTTAATCGGTATCATGCATCTTTACACTCTGTCATTGAGAGGACCTTTGGCGTTTGGAAGAAGAAATGAAGGATTCTTTGTGAATTTCTCAGATATGATGTTAATGTTCAAAAAAGAGTGATAATGGCTACAATGGGGGACTACACAATTTTATCAGAATTTCAAACGGTTCAGATGAGGATTTTTCCGAGGTAATGGGACGTACAGAGAATCACAACGCAAATGTGAATTCTATCGAATTGCAAGGTATATCAATCGAATGAAGAAAGTGAATTCTAACAACTTAAATGTGACTGTAACCAAATAATTAAAGTAATCGGATGTCGGGTATTCATTGGGGAGTTAGAATTCTTGTCAGGGAAACTATTCAGGAACTAATCTAATCTTATTCTCGGCTTGAACATAAATAAAGGTAAACCAAGTCTCGTTGAATCTACCCCTCTACCAATAACCTAAAGGTCCTAACTCTTGTTGGTTTCAGATTTCAAATAGGCTTTATCGTTTGGGTTCAATTACCCACAATCCAACCTAGCATCAACTCTCGTTGGTAATGAAGGAATTGCTCTTCTAATCTAGCTCTAGTTCTTAAAAATCTTCTGGAAAGTTAACAACCTAAAATCATTGACTAGGTAATCAGACTAATATATGCATTAGATTCGAGTATTAGAAGGAGAATCATTTACTCATCAATCCTATTTGTTTCCAAACAGTGAATTCTAAAACCCTAGAATCTCTAGATCCGATCTAAGATCTACTCAGACATAGAACAATGAATAAAGCAAATCATGATGAACTGAAATTGAAATTGCATAAACAAAGATAAAGAGGATTCTGAAATTCTTCTCAAGTATGAGGAGATCTTCTTCCTAGCTTACAAACTCTTAAAACTCTGTAAAATTCATCTCTAGTATCAAAAGGGCGGCTCTCAAATAAAAATAGGAAAATAGTATTTATAGGACCCAAAACAAGGGTTGAAATCACGAAATTAGGTTTCTGCGAAAGGCTAGGATCGATCGAGCACTGGGCGAGCGATCGATCTCTTGGATGATGAGTCGATCTTCTCAGAACCCAAGTTGTTCTTCAGATCATGCGCATAATCCTTTGAGATGACTGATCGATCGATCCTTGGTAGATCGATCGGTCCTTCCTTTCGTGGAGAATGACGGAAAATGCTTCAAACCTCTCCAAAGTTCACCTTCAAACATGATTCCAACTCCGAACGTTTTTGACCTGAAATCTCAATAAAACATAGACAAATTTCCCATATATAACTGTAATAATGAGCTCAAAACCGACAAAATATGAGGAACATCAAGGACCATGGGAAGAAAGAAGCTTATATCCACGTCATTTCTAAAGAGAAACGTGAGAAGAAGACTATTGAGAATCATGGAGTTCTTGAGAAGCTCAAGAAAAAGGATTACAAAGTCCTCTACATGATTTATGCCATTGACGAATATACAATGGGTCAGAAAGTCTCAAGAGTTATTGGAATAATTATGATCTCATGATAGAGAATAGGTCTTTTTGGCAACAATATGAAACATGAGTTTGAGGGAAATATGTATAATAACTTATACATAATATAATTCAAAACAAAGAATCAAATCTAGAGAACACTGGAATATAACACAATCCTTTCATGAAGGTGGTGGTTTATGATTAATATTAATACAAATCCTTTTTATATTTATACTGATATGATCCTATATAGGATTTGATTCCCGAGAATGCACAATGTCACAGATTTGGAGAAACTGTCGAAGTGAAGTCTTCAGATGCAGCTGAGAGATGGGATGACATGGACGTCATATAGATGGAGTTGGAAAAGATGGAATGAAGTGTACTTCGAGGAGTGGTGGAACGACTCCTAGACTACGATGTTCAAGCTCTAACTTACATATGACACACTAAGAGAAAAAGAATTGAGAAGGTGTTAGACTTCTCGGATCAAACAAGTTGAGAGAGATTTTGGTAAATAATTTGATGTCTATTAAGGAAGGATTTAAAATCCTTAAATAGAGGATTGAATGTGAAGGACATACCACTTCACATTCTATTGCACAACTTTTGAGGTAATCAAATGAAAAGTATTACATGTGAAATTAAAAGCGCATGCTAATAAAGTCAATGCCACAAAAATAGCAATATTGGAAAAAGAGGATAAAGGTAAAAGTGAGCGTGCATGCCTCATTAAAAATTGTCCCGGATAAAACCCAATGAGAAAAAAATCCAAGGAGGGAAAAGAGTACATGTCTGGGTCACCTCTCTTTGCCAACCCTTAAGCCACTTAAACCACAACCAAGGAAGTTGGACAAGTGTGTGGCTCAAGGCTGCTTTCAATTCGTTTTAAGGAGTAGTCCAAGATTTTGGTTGAACATTCTGGTCCGCGATCTGGTCATGGGTCCGAAGGGAACCTCCAAGTAACGAGAATCCTCAAGAACATCCTGGGGCGCAAATTCCTCAGATGCACTCGTCTGGGGCGCGAACTCCTCGGGTGTAGATGTCGTGGGCGTGAACTCCCTTGGTGTAACCTCTTCGGGCGCGAGCTCCCTGGATACAAGCGGGTTTATGATCACATCAGATACTATTAAGGACCGGAAGCTTATGCATCCTTATACAACTTATTGTTAGTTTTATGAGAGTAAACTCAACATAAAGGTGGAGACCTCACTTGGTGAATGAGACCACTTAACCAACAAAATATGAACTCGGTCTCAAGAGTGATGAAACACCAACTTTTGGTTGAATCTACACATAAATACCTTAATAAATCCGAGATTACTATGGAGTAACTCGGCCTTAACAAGGACAGAGGATCTAGATTGGATCTCAACCAAAGAGAGCATCACAACACTAGAGATTTGTGTGCTTGATAAATCTCGATTTGTAGAACCATTCATCTAGATCTTTAAAGTAAATGAAACAAATATAAAAAGAGTTTAGTGGAGAATTTAGAAGTGATTGGGATGAAGAAGGCTGCCATTGGGCAGCCTCTTACACGAGCTATACTCATAAATCTACATTGAAATTATAGACAAACTTAAATAAATGAGAGAGCTTTATGATGTGATCCTCCCGACGATAGAACTCTGAAAATCGGGGATAGAGTACTCAGAATCGAATGAAACTTGAGCAGCGGATAGATTGGAGTGTGAGAAACTCGGTTATGAGTTTTGAGCGGATTTGATCGAGGATTTCCTGAGATACGTGGCAAAGGTCTCCGTGAGACAAAGAACTGAAGGATTGATGGAGATGATGATATGTGATCTGATGGGATGAAAAACGTGATCTGATGAGATGGATATGGCTGCTGATTCGCGTGAATTGGTGGGGTGACGAATTGAAGTGATTAAATGGATAGATTTTATGTGATTAGATGAATCGAGTGAAGAATATCTTGGCTCACAACGTGATGGGAGATTCAGGCTCTAGGATTTCCAGAACCGTGGCTTGAGAGCATGGAAAACTCAATAAAAAGTCTTTTTCAATGATAATACTCTAAAGAAGTTTACAGCAAGTTTTGAGGTTTAAATATAACCCTGGAACCAAAACAACATGTATCTATAAACAAAAACAACATGTAGTTTGAAACTTATAAAAAACAGCAAAGCGTTTAAATAAAAACAACAAGGCGTCCCCTAATGGTGCACCTCAAAATCTACTAAGTACAAAACCAGATTGGTTTGTACATTATTCTCCTAAAGGTAAGACTCCTAAGTAACTCGCCGTAGTGATTCCATCTACCTCATTAAAAACCATGAGAGAAAATCCAATTGGGACAAAACTCTCTATGGGAAAAAGAGTACAAACTTCCTCACCTAAGTTACCTAGTTATCATCACCAGGAGAATCTTCAAGATGGAGATGTTGAAGACTTGTGCAGCTGCCAACTCGTCAACTTCTTCTGCAATGAGGGAATGAGATTCTTTCGCCATCTCCTTAGCTCTGGAACGTGTAATTCGACCCTCTACTTCTGGTGCTACAGCTGTTGTGACAATATATTTTTGATTTTTCTATATATGTTTTTGATTGTAATATATATGTTTCCAAAGGTTATATATATATATATATATATATATCTTTATATAATATTTATAGATTGTTCATAGTTGATACATTATCAATTAACATGTTCATACATATTAATCAATGGAGTTAATTAGATTATTCATCACTACTTGGAGACGTTCTTACAACGTACATTAGATTTTTGTTAACATCTATTTTACAACACGTCCATATCTTACAACACTTTTACAACGCCACATTTACGACGCACTAACATCGAAATCTGTGAGTTGTTAACTTTTACAACGATTTCACAACGCTTTGTCTGTTACGACGATCAAGACACGACGAAATAGACTTCATCCCTAATGCGTTGTAAAAGGAGTTAACAACGAATTAGGGACGAAATTCAGAGTTGTAAAATGTATGTATTGTTGTAGTGTGTGGTTTATGATTTTTATTAATACGCATCCGTTTTATATTGATACTATTAAGGACTGGAAGCCTATGTATCCTTATACAGCTTATAGCTTATAAATACAGCTTATAGCTTATAAAAAGTAGTTCCTTCAGTCTACTCAGTTTTAGATGTTTTTTATAACATTTTGTCAAGATTATGAGTTTTTTATGAGATTTTATAAGCTTATGAGCTTTTTATGAGCTTATGAGCTTTTATAAGTCTAAAAATTGTTAGTTTAGTATCTTTAGGCAAGTGGGCAGTGTAGTTTTCCGCTACAAAGGGTGGTGGTCTCAATGTGCTTCGACGTCGTAGACTATAAAGTTTCGTGGTCATCAATGTTTGCAACATTCGCCATTTGTTTTAAGTTTAATATATAAACATTTGGAGATAAAAAATAAAACTTTAAACACAACAAATACCTGATCAATGTTTCTGGCACCTACTTTATCTCTGCTTGAGACCGGTGAAGATGGGGAATGAATTTCATTTGGACCAAATGATCTGCTCCTATGGTTTCTTGACGGTCCCGAGCTACAGTCCATCTATTTAAACAAAAGGAAATCCTAAGAAACCTTTATCCATTTAACATTAGAAAAAAGGAAATTCTCTAGGTTAGTATATCTAATGTTGTCAATGAATTGAAGTCACCTGTCCAAATGATTTTTGTACTCATCAGGCATGTCAAGGTTCCGGTCAGGAATTTTATAAGGTTGCCATATAACCTGTGAATATATAATCAAGTATTGAGTTTACAACAAGAATACATAACAATATATAATAACAATATATAAGCAGTTTATACAGTCCTAAAAAAGTATAACCTGATTTTCCATCATGTCGTCAACCTTGGTTTTGAAACGATTCACATGTTTGTTAGTGGGCCAATGCGAACTTGGGCCATAACTGATCTATTTTGTTAATTTGGGCCGGCGATCTACTTTAGCCCAACATGTCTTCTTCACTCTGCTTTTCTGTCTGCAATTTGCAGAGTCAAAGCTGAACAGAGCTTGCACAAGACAAAGATGTTTTGTAAGAAACAAAGGAAGACTAATGATGATAAAGACTATGACATCAAAGACATAGGATACTTCTCTATGTTATTGTTGATATAAGTCTTGGACATAGTCTCTTTGTTAGCTTTATGTTTCTTGTTGAACTTGCTTGTAAGAGGATCTCTCTCTCATTGTAGTTCACTGAAGGGAAAGAAAGACAGTGAGCTCCTTTCTGCTCATCGAGATGTACTGTGATCATTATTGATCACAGCTCGTAAATCATCTCTTGCACCTACAAAGAACACAACAAACATGTTAGTCTTGCGGTACAAGCAAACTGTGACTTCAAGATAGTTACAACAAGTGGTATTAGAGCTCCTCGGGTTGTCGGTATAGAACCAACTCTGGGAAGATTTGAAGTCAAGGAGTTTAACGGGGATGGAGATTTCTCTCTGTGGAAGTTCAAGGTACTGGCTCAACTCGAGATTCTTGGTCTCGACTCTCCTTTGTTGCCGATCTACTAAGCTGAAGAAGAGAAAGTTGAGAAGGTTACAAAGGATGGTAAAGAAGTGAAAGGTACTGAAGTTGGACCTTCAAGAAACTCTCCAGAATAGCTTTTCGCATAAGCCAAAGCAGAACCACAATTCAAAGACAAAGACAAAATGGCCAAAAATCTTATCTGGACCAGTCTTTCAGATAGTGTTCTAAGAAAGGTCAAGAAGGAAAAAACGGCCTATGATATGTGGATTGCTTTGGAGGCTAAATATCAGGTAAAACTTTACCACACAGATTCAACCTTAAACAGAAGTTTTATAGTTTTAAAATGGATTCTGGGAAGAACCTGGATAAGAATCTCGATGTTTTCAACAGACTGATATCGGATTTATCTAGTGTTCACGTTGATATTGGTGAAGAAGAAAAGGCTGCTATATTAATAAATAGTTTACCTAACCAGTTTGAGAATTTGGTTCATACTCTGAAATACAGTGTGGGAAAGGAAACCATAACTTAGAAGGATATTATAACCTCCGCATACTCTATTGAGATGGAGCTGATAGAGAAAGGAGTCTATAAACTCCATTCGGATTCAGAAGGGTTGTTGATGCACTCTAGAGGAAGAAAGGAAAAAAGGGGGTAGTCTAAGGATAGTATAAGTGGAAGTAAGCACATATCCAAATCAAAGCCAAAAGGAAGATCTTGTTGGGTTTGTGTTGTTGAAGGTCACTTCCTTATCTTCTTATGATAGAGTTTATCTTCTCATGATAGAGTTTTTTCAGCTTTAATAGTAGAGTTAAGCCATATGTAGTGGAGTTAACACTCATGTAGTAGAATTAACACTCATGTTGTAGAGTTAACACTGCCTCAGTAGAGTTAATTCATTCGTAGTAGAGTAAACAGTCTGGTAGTAGATTTAATCTTCTCATGATAAAGTTCGTTCAGTCGTCAATAGTAGAGTTAACCCATCTGTAGTGGAGACGTGTTTCTGCAAGCGGTATAGCGACAAAAAAATTCCTTGTGGCATGCTATTGCTGAAGCTTGGAAACGGCCAACAATCGAACTTACACATCCATACTATCACACGACCTTTCTGTACAACGCATACTCCAATAGTATTTTTCCTAGGGATGCTGCCAATCATGTTCCCTTGGATGTGAGACGTAAGGTGTGTAATCCACCCCATGTGCGTCAACAACCAGGGAGGCCAAAGAAATCGAGGATAAAGAACAGGTTCCAGTGTTCACAACCACCAAAATTTCTAAGGAAAGTTGCAGCTTGTTCTAAATGTAAGCAACTAGATCACAAGTCATGTACATGTAATGAAAGAATTCATTCTTGAATAGTAGAGTTATCTCTTGTTCAATTGACTTAATTCAGATATGGTAGAGTATTGTATTTGTTTAATACAGATTGTGACAAAATTGTCTTTCGAATGGTAGAGTAATTGTTGTTGTCAATAATATATATATATATATATATATATAAATCTATCAAAGAACCAAAACCAATTATTATTGGTCATTCAAGAGTATAAAAGATCGCATCTTTGCGATATAATGTTATAAAACATGTGGGTTTAGAACTAACTCTACTAGTCTAAGACTACAAATCTACCAATCCAGCAGGAGGTCTTGGGAGGCTGAATGAGGGCGGACTTATCACACAATTGTTACAGGCCTAAATCAGTGTATGCAATTGTCTCCTCCACAAGAAGTTCCTCTCTGAAATTCAATGGTGTATTTCAGCCAAGAGACGCTAATGTATTCACCATTAAGTCTGTCGAAGTTACAACCAAGGGCCAAACACTCAATCATCGTGTACACACCACAGTCGTCTGACTGTTGAATACGTGGTACGCCTTTACTATATATAAAAATTCAAAATTAATAAAGATTTAATAGAAAAAAATTTTAAAAAACTAAAATTTAATAAAAATATATCGGATACCAATTTGAATTTTTATTCGATTCTGGTTTGAATTTGGATTCATCTTTCCGAGTTCATGGATTTAAGATTTATTAATGATATTTTGTCGAGTTCAGTTGATCTAATTTGATATTTTGCTTCTTCTAATTTAAAACTAATCCAAGTAATTTTATTTTTTGGGTACGGTTCGGTTCGATATAGATCAAGTTTGGGTTTGAATATTTATATATATAAAAATAGAAAAACTCTAAGAAGCTAAAATTTGGTTTTAGATTTGGTTCCGGTTCGGATTCGGGTTCGGTTTTACGTATACATATATATAGAACTTATTTGTATATTTGTTGGGTTCACTTTCTCTAATTCGGTTTGATTTTGACTCGAGTTTCATATCTCTAAAATAAAATTTCAAAATATCAAAAAATTTAGTAATTTAAATAAACACAATTTAATATGATCGAAACAATAGAAGAAAATAAGATTTTATAAAATAATAGGAAAAAATTTTATAAAAAGAATTTTTTTTATATCTAAATTAAATTAAATAACTTTTTATTTGTAGCGTATTAAAAATAATAAATTTGGGTATAATAGTTTTTATAAAATAATAGTAAAATTTGAAATGATCGAGTTTAAAAATTGGGAATGAGAAAAATATATATCAAAAACTCAAAGAATAAATGAGAATTAGACACATGTACTGTTTTACTTCTCTCACATATCTCAAAATTTGTTGTCGAGTGATGTTTTTTTCAAATATTTTTTAATTGATTCAACAGGTTGAATGTATTCGACATCCTAAATGCCATGTCATTTTTTTTTAACTTTCAAAATCGATGCAAAAAATAAGACATATTCGACTAAAAGCCAAAGAGAAGAAAAAGTTTTTTTTTTTTTTTTTTGCCGAAAAAGAAAGCCAATGTAAGCTGTTAGTCTTCTTCCACCACAGAACTTCAACCTTTATGAATTTTGTAATTTCATAAACAAAAAAACAATGAATAACTGTCGATAAAACCTAAATCAGAAACGATACAGTTCCTAACAAAAAGCATACAAACGTGTCCTTCAAAACATGTTTCAAAAAGGAATTTTATTCGGATAATAGATAATTGAAGATCTTGAACCAACAATAAAAGGTGAAGAACTATGAAAGAATCACTTGTCAAGTTTCTATAGAGAGACAGTGGCTTGTTTGTTAACTCCTTGTCCCTTTTTGATCATTCTAGACAGAACATCAGCTTGCTTTGTGTTCCCTTCTTGGTTTAAGCTTTTGATTAGTTCATCACAGCTCTTCCAATCCGTTGCACTTCCTTTCCCCATGATTTTACACAGAACCGAGTACGCATTCAGTGTCTTTCCGGCTCCTAAAAGCGCATCCAATACTTTGTCGTAGCTTGGAAAGTCTATTTTAAGATCCCTTTCCAACGCGAAATCTAATAGCTTTAGTGCTGCAATCGTCTTCCCTTTCTCGCTCAGGACGGATAAGAGGCTGTCTAGATCAGGTGAGTGTCTATAGATCTATACGTCCGAGGGCTTCCTCTACGTGCCCTCTCATTAAGAGAGCTTCCAAAATCTTGGAAATTAAATTCATGTTGTCTTCGAACAGACTCTCAATTACTGACCTGAAAAGGGATGAATCCAGGACATGCCCATCTTCAACCATGCTGTCCAGTGCGGTTTTGGCATCTCCCGGCTCACCTTTGCTCATGTAGCTCTTGATGAGCAGCTCATATGCATTTTCTTCTCTAGGGACACCTCTCCTTGACATAATCTTCAGAATCTCATAACTAGAATCTGGATTTCCTTCCTTTGCATGCCCACAGATTAGATTGTTTAAGGCATTTTGGTCTTGCACACCTCTTTTCGTCAGCTGCCTGAAAAGCATTTATACTTTCGCCGTTTGGCCATTGTTGCACAAGTACTCGATGATTGGGTTATAAGCGCTGGACTCCATTTCCAGAGTATCCTGATGCCTCAATATGATTTCTTTCTCAAGAAGCTTATCTACAAGCTTGATAGCACGATTGTATGCATTAGCCTTGCATTGATTCTCAATTAAAACTCCGTAGTGTCCTGCTTCTGCTGGAACGTTAAGTGTAGCCATGGCTTTGAGTACCTCAGTGGCTGCCGCCATGTCCCCTGCTTTGCTCTGAGATTCCAAAAGCTTAAGGAAGATTGAGTTATCTTTTAGGGCAATATTTGTGATTCTTTAAGATTTTATAAGTTACAAAAAAAAGATAATAGTTTATAATCCTTTTTATTTTAGAGATAAGATAGTTCTCCTATTTTTAATGGTTAACTTTTTTTCTACAACTCTTCAATTTATACTTTAGTTAGATCTGAATTTGTTTTAAATTACTTCGACCATCGTGCGTCTGACTCACGAGACAGAAGGTAATTTAGTCCGAAATTCATGTCTTTTAAGATTCTCTCTTTGTTTGAGTAAGATAACTCTCCCTTTTATATTAATAGTCAAAAGTCGGAACAAGATTGGAGCAAATCCAAGGAGTTTCGAGTTTTTTATCAAAAAGAAAGGAAATTACATTGTTGCGACTCAAAATTCATGGACTCAAAACCAGGCAAGGAGTTTCGAGTTTGTTATCTTCTCTAATCTTCCCTTCATTTTTTGTTTCTGTGTTTGAGATCTATGTTTGCTAATCTAGGGTTTTTTACTTAATCTAGGTGTGATGAAGGAAGATAGAATAAGGTCTTGTTCGTTTGCTGGTTGCTGGCGACTGCGACCAAAAAAATTATTTTTTGTTCGTTTGACAGTCGCTGCGATTAGTCGCTGTGTTGTTCGTTTAGTGGTCACGCGACAAGCGACGGTCGCTGAGTTTTTTTTTGTGAATTTACTAAAAAATAAGGGTAAATTAGTAATTTTGAATTTTAGTCGCCGCAAATCGTTGTTTTAAACAGCGATCAAAAATTGCAATCACTGGTCGCTGGCGACTAGTCGCTGCGACCGGTCGCTGAACCAGCGACTACGAAACGAACATGTTTTGGTCGCGGTCGGCAGCAACCAGCAAACGAACAAGATCTAAGTCAATTACCTGATCCTTTCATATGTGAGATACTTAATCGTCTTTCAACAAAGCAATTGGTTCAGACAAGCGTTTTATCCACTGATGGAGGAATCTTTGGCTTTGGTTGCTAGTTTGAAATTGGACTCCCAAAATTTCCAAGATTTTGATGTCTTTGTGAGTTTTGGTGATAGATTTTTCGATTCCAACAGAGTTGCACACCTACAGAAGCTCGATTTGACTATTTCTGGAGATAAAAACGGTGATGATGATGTTTCCTATCTCACTGCATGGATGGATGATGCAGCTAAGCGTAAGATCCAACATCTAGAATTCTCTTGGTTTGGAAATCTTCAGGTTCATACGAACCAGTTAAGGCTCTGTGAGACACTGGTTTATTTAAAACTCACTGAGGTAACCTTTGATGATGTTGAGTTTGTTTCATTCCCTTGTTTGAAGACTATGCATTTAGATATTGTTTCGTATCCCAATATCGCTGCTTTCGAGAAACTCGTGTCAAGATGCCCTGTTTTGAAAGAGTTAGAGATTGCTTTCAGTGAGGAAGATGATAAAGGCTTCCATGTGCACTCTCAGTCCCAAAAGAGGCTCACTTTAGTTCGACCATCTTTCAAATTGGAGGCTGTTCCTGGATTTGTGATTGATGCTCCTCTACTATGTCGTTTGTTGATCTTTGAATATAGATTAGAAAGCTTTATAGTTAACAATATGGGATCTAATGCCGAGTTAAGTATTGCTCTTCTATTTGGTTCGGGGGATTTTGATGAGTCGAGGAGAAGTAACATCCGCAGTTTTCTCTCTGGAATTTTGAGGGTCGGAGATATGACGATATTAGAGGAAACTTTCAAGGTATATGGTTCAATGCCGGTATTTTACATGCACACACTATTTGATCATGAAAGTTTATGACTTGCATTCTTTTCTCTCTGACTCCAGCGTATCTTTCAATACTCAAAAGTAAAACCACTGCCTTAATTATGTTTCATGTCCCGCTTGGATGCTAGGCCTTATGCATCTAATTTGAAATGTTTGCCAACTTTTCTTGAGAGCTGCCCCAATTTGAAATCCCTTGACTTGGTAATGATATGCTCAATTCATCTCTATGAACATTCGGACTATCTTTTTAATCCCCTATTGTTTCCTTTTTTGAGTTCAGCGTTGGAAATCACGTAATGAAGAGATGAGTGAAACGATATTTTTATCTCTTTATGCTAAGTGTTTGCAGTCATCTCTCGAGTTTATATCGCAGTCCCAACCAAGGCATGTGTTGCAGAAATGAAGATAGTGAGCTACTTATTAGAGAATTCAGCAATCCTCAAAAAATTCACTTTACTTTTGGCAAAAGGAAATTCATGGACAGAAAAGTATATTCGTGAATACCTGCCCAAAATCCCAAGAGGCTCTATCGAATATCAAGTCCACGTTTCTGATTGGTAAAGACCAAAAGTAGAGATTTTTATGACATTTAAAATGAACATATGTAGTTATTTCATGGTTGGTATGGCTTCACTTATACTAAGTTGTTAAGGTTGTAATGATATTAATAGATTTTTAATGTTTCCCCTTGGTTTCTGAATTTGCATTGCAACTCATGATATTAGACCATCTCAAATATTAAGATGTGCACTCTGTCTAGTTTAATATTAGGATGTATATTTCTTTATTGAGGAATCATAACAAAGACTCAACAAACTGAGGAACTTGAAGCTCAAGTTGTTGCTTCATGACACAGTTCATTAACCATTCGATGCAAAATGTCGAAGCTCCTTTCTTTGCTGCAAATAAAGCTCCAACTGTGTCTTCTTCACACCTTATGTATATCGTTTTGGATGCCTCCTTTACCTTTTTATTCACTTTTCTTACTTGTAAATCTTGCACTTTCTTTTAACCAACTTGGTGATGATATCCAAGCTCTGCAAAAGCACTAATATGTCACACTTACGATAAACTCATAAGTTTACAATGGTGAAAATAATTCCAGTGATTTTAAGACTAACCCAGAGCAAAGAGCAGTACAGAAATTCGCGGTTATGGCATCTCCAGGCTCACCTTTGCTCATGTAGCTCTTGATGAGCAGCTCATATGTATTAATAGTTTTAATCTGCACACGAACTCTCATCTTTATCTCTCAATAATAAGAGTCGTACACATTTCGATCAAAATTTTCAGAATTGTTAAGATTATCAGATATAATGTTTGATCTTTCATAACGGCAGGTTCCACTGAGTGATATAGGTGAGCTATCACAGTGAATGATGCATAAACATATTATATGAATAAAAGACAACTTTATTCCTCAAATTATGGTAAAAGAGCTTCTCAGATGCAATGGAGTCAGAAACGAATATATCAATCAAGAAACATAATATCTCTCGACTGAGTTCTAAGAAGAATCTTCTCTGCACCTACTGGCCTCCTCTTCTCACCACGTAATTGTTCTGGCTAGTCTTTTGCCGCTTATGCACAGATAATATTTTCAATATTGGATTTTTCAAACTATATACATGTTAATTAATGGCTTCCTCTTATTACCACATGAAAAAAATCTTTGTCACTCGATAGTGTTATACGAGATAAGTATTATTTAAAAATCTTCCTCTAAAAATGAGTTTTTTGATCTTGTGGAAGAATCTCAGTAAGAGGAGCGAGTTTTTGCTTCAAATCCATTAAACTGATCTGCAATAGAAAAGCAATTAGATCTATAAAGTTGTTTTCTTAATCTACCGGAAAAGAAACTAAAAAAACAACTCGCTCCTCTCACTGGAATTCTCCCACAAGATCAAAAAATCATTTTTAGAGGAAGATTTTTAAATAATACTTATCTCGTATCACACTATCGAGTGACAAAGATTTTGTTCCTGAGGTAATAAGAGGAAGCTATTAACTAACATGTATATAGTTTGAAAAATCCAATATTGAAAACATTATTTGTGCAGAAGCGGCAAAAGACTGGCCAAAACAGTTACATGGTGAGAAGAGGAGGCCACTAGGTGCAGAGAAGATTCTTCTTAGAACTCAGCCGAGAAAGATGTTATTGTTTTTGATTGATAGATTCGTTTCTGACTCCATTACATCTGAGAAGCTCTTTTACCATAATTTGAGGAATAAAGTTGTCTTTTATTCATATAATATGTTTATGCATCACTTACTGTGATAACTCACCTATATCACTCAGTGGAACCCGCCGTTATGAAAGATCAAACTTTATATCTGATAATCTTAACAATTTCTGAAAATTTTGATCGAAATGTGTACGACTCTTATTATTGAGAATGAAAGATGAGAGTTCGTGTGCAGATTAAAACTATTAATATATATGAGCTGCTCATTAAGAGCTACATGAGCAAAGGTGAGCCTGGAGATGCCAAAACCGCGAATTTTTGTACTGCTCTTTGCTCTGGGTTAGTCTTAAAAATCACTGGAATTATTTCAACCATTGTAAGCTTATGAGTTTATCGTAAGTATGACATATTAGTGCTTTTGCAGAGCTTGGATATCATCACCAAGTTGGTTAAATGAAAGTGCAAAATTTACAAGTAAGAAAAGTGAATAAAAAGGTAAAGGAGGCATCCAAAACGATATACATAAGGTGTGAAGAAGACACAGTTGGAGCTTTATTTGCAGCAAAGAAAGGAGCTTTGACATTTCGCATCGAAGGGTTAATGAACTGTGTCATGAAGCAACAACTTGAGCTTCAAGTTCCTCAGTTTGTTGAGTCTTTGTTATGATTCCTCAATAAAGAAATATACATCCTAATATTAAACTAGACGGAGTGCACATCTTAACATTTGAGTTGGTCTAATATTATGAGTTGCAATGCAAATTCAAAAACCAAAGAAAAACATTAAAAATCTATTAATATCATTACCACCTTAACAACTTAGTATAAGTGAAGTCAAACCAACCATGAAATTACTACACATGTTCATTTTATATGTTATAAAAATCTCTACTTTTGGTTTTTACCAATCAGAAACGTGGACTTGACATTCAGCAGAGCCTCTTGGAATTTTGTGCAGGTCTTCACGAATATACTTTTCTGTCAATGAATTCTCGATTAAAGTGGTATTTCACTCCTGCCCATCATCAAGAATCAAACTAAACAATCTTCGTCTACATATACCATCAAACATCAAACATCAAAAATCATACTCCTAACCCTCGAAAACCCTAACCTGAAATGGAAATTAAAAAAGTTGGTACATTTTCTTGGTTTGATATGTTTCGCACTGAGAAGGAGACGAACCAACAAAGGAGTGAGCAAGAAGAATAAACAGGAAGGTAGTGAACTGATTCGTAATCTATCAACCTAATCGGAGCTTGACTAAGATTCAATTTGCAGTTAAACTTGAATCAATTCTCACCGCAACTTTCAAACTCTGACCTTTTCGGATAATTCTCTCTCTAACCCGAGAACAGAAAAATTATCGCAGAATTGAATGAAAGATGGCGCTAAAAACTAGTGAAGCATTCTTATATATATAAATAAAGGATGATGAAGTTGCTGGTGACCGGTTTTAACCGGCTTAGAAACTCATTGTTAATTCTAGAGAAAGACAAGGAGATAGTTTTTGGATCTCTGTTTCAGTGTAATCGAAAGTGTGGGCTAGGGCAATCACAGTACACCAGCTCAAAGGAAATTGTTTAATGGGCTAATGTTGCTGCATTCATTATTTTGGGTTTTTTTTTGTGTGGGGGTTTTCTCGGACTAATCAAAAACAATTTTCTATTTTAGGCATGGGCATTATGACGCTTACCTCGTTGGAATCTCTCTCTGAGCTGCCTCCCTTCCTGCTTCTCGGGTTTTGCATCCGAAGATTGGGTTTCTGAGTTGTTTGCGTCTCCTGAAGTCTAGACAGCTTCAATTGAGCTGAATAAACGAGGGAGTGAGAGGAGAGACGAGTCTGGCGATCTGGGAAGCGAGAGATAAACCCTAGCTCTCGACTGATAGGGTTTAGATCTGGAAATGAAAGCCATTACAGCAGATAAGTTCCAGTAATCCAAAATGGAACCTTCGTTTATCTAATCCTTATTATCAGGTTTCTGGAATTTCAATCCAACATGAAAGACCAAGCGAGAGAAGGAAAAGAACACGAGTTTCAGTGCTCAGTAGGGTTTAGGGAGGAAATACAGAGAACTGGATCCAATCCTCCGGGTCGGGTACTGCTTTAACTTGAACCCGGCCCGCTATTGTTACAATAAAGCCCATTTTAGGTTGACGGTAAATAGGCCCAAAAACATAAACACACTGGTCTTATTGTACAAAGTAATTTTGAGCTGTATATTATCATGGGTGATGTATTGATTCATTGTGCTGTGAACCAGAAGAGAGATTGATTCTAGAGGATGCCATTTTTGTTTTAAACTATGCTTATGAATTCCTTCAAGCGCAACACGCTTCTAAGATCTCTTCTACAGGTGGGTCATCACCAGCTTCTTTATCCTGAAATATTACCACAAAAATTGAATACAAGCATGAGCTACAATTTTGAGGGTAGTTTTACTTAGCATTGTATGAAATGGTGTGAAGATCAGTGTTGACTGATTAAGTAGGTACATAAAGAGAAAAAGAATTACGAGATTACCTTGCGGATATAAGAAATGTTATGCTTTCCAGGCCCAGCAACTAAGATTCCACCTTGTTGCCTGCACGAAACCATTGTTCAAACACATTAGTGATAGAGAAAAAGTAAAAGAGATCCTAAGGAGGAAGAATGGTTCAGACACTCTTTTAACATACCAGCCGCCTCTTTCTCTTGTATCCTTCATAAACGAGAGTTTCCAGTCTTGGCGATATCCTTCCATGTAAGACTCTATTATCTTCAGAGCAGCCTATTACAATAACCACAGAAGCTACTGAGACCATAAAGGCGTAGCATTTTTGGTTGCCTAAGTAATATTCTAAGTAAGAAGTCACTTTACTTTGGGAGTAAATGTCACAGTAACTCCTGAAACAAATTTGAGTGCCTCATATGATGCGTGGTTTGGGTCTGCATAAACCTCTGCGAGAAAAAGAATTCACCAATTTCTTTTGCTCTTTCTGTTCGTGTTTTTAGTAACCAAAAGGTAAATGAGATATATACCTCCTTTAAACTTAGTCTGTTCCACAAAAGTGTTAGCCTGCATAGGTAGATGGTTCACAACGTGAGAATAGTCAACTGATAAAACAGTTTCAACACTCACTAATCAAAATGTCTTACTTGATCAATACTTCCCGGTCCGATCAGAACAAGAGCAACACCAGCTGCATCCATCACATCCTAACAAAATTCACAGATGTACGTATCACACAATGACTCCAATTGTGTAAATGGACAACTCCTTCAAACCAAAATCAAGCTGTTGGCATGAAAAATCATTACTTTCTTTTCTGCAAGATAAGCTGCTCGTTTCCGACAGAGCACACATCTGAAAACACAACAAGCAAGCCTTGATAATTATGCATAGTAACTAACCAGATTCATCATATCTAAATGAGTAATGAGACAAATGCAAAGATTGATAATCCAACCCAAAATGACGAGCAAATGCAACAACTGCCTTCCTATCCTTCCATAAATCAGAAATGGGAGTTTCATTTCCTCTCAAATCCAAGACTTTTACCGTATCTAGCAAATCAGTTGTATCTTTCCCAATTCCAGCTCCTGTGGAGAGTCGATATATAATAAGAAATCTGGAAATTTATAAACTCACTTTCTCCAAATGGTATACATAGAGAAAACATTTCAAAGATCACCTGAAGCGCCGGTAATGGCCGACACAACGACGGCTCTACGCCGGAGAGAGGCACCACTTAATGTTTTACGAAACTGAGAGGTCGAATAACCAGGAAATTCCGTCCCTAAGCCATGAATCGTCTTCAGCTTCGGCTGGAGCGATATGGAAGTGATCGTCGACGATGACGATAGAGAAACCGCCATTGTTACTTTCTCGAAGCTTTTTTTCCTAATTTAAAAATCCCAGTTTTGGTTTTTTTTGCCATTTGGCTTTAAAATCCCAGTTTTTAAAACTGCAATCGATGACGATTCTCATAAACTCGTGGATTTGGAATATTACACGTGGCGGATGATGGAAGCATTAAATCAGAGACAAAGTCACATGCCACGTCATTTCACGTTAGGGCGTAATTGGAAAAGAATCTAAAAAGATCCCTTAAAAGAGCTTCATGTTTCGGGCACGTTCTTGTTTAGGGTAAGCTCAAAGCTCAAGCCGCTTCTTCGCTTCTATCTTCTCTACATTTCTTTATCTGCGATGGCGAATATAATGCGTGTGGCGAGATCCTCCTCCATTTTTGGCCTCGGAAGTCGATTCTACTCCACCACATCCGGAGTTAGCCACGCATCGCCGTCTTCGCCGTTTCTTCACGGTGGCGGAGCTCGCAGAGATGTTGCGAAGGATAGGAATGTGCAGTGGGTGTTTTTAGGGTGTCCCGGTGTTGGAAAAGGCACTTACGCTAGTAGACTGTCGAGTCTTCTCGGTGTTCCTCACATCGCCACCGGCGATCTCGTCCGTGAAGAGCTAGCTTCTTCCGGACCTCTTTCTCAAAAGGTGGGTCCTTTTTTTTCTTTCCCTGTAGCTGTGATTGAGATCCTATCCTCTATGTTCGATTGTGAATCCAAATCATCTGAAATTGACATTTTTTAACAAATCAGGCTTCTTTTCCTATCTAAGTCTTCCATCGGATCTGAAGAATTTTAATTATTTTTCAAAAGATCTAGTGGACTAAGTCCATTTTAACAGTGTTTCTGAGCATATTCTATCACTAGCATAACGGATCTATTCTTCAAAGTTAGAGTCAATGGTCTTTGCCATCGGAAGAAAACCGTTGTTTTGTTTGTTTCTCTCTCTGAGTTCTCTCTATGTGTAAGAGTTGTGGAATCTCTTGTGATGGTTATGTGGATATTTTTCTGAGTTCATTGTTGCTTGATACAGCTATCTGAGATTGTAAACCAGGGAAAATTGGTTTCTGATGAGATCATTGTAGATCTCTTGTCTAAGAGACTTGAGGCTGGTGAAGCTAAAGGTGAATCAGGGTTTATTCTTGATGGCTTTCCTCGAACCATGAGACAAGCTGTAAGTTTTGGGTTTTACATCTTGCAAGGCATATTGAGCAAGTTTGATAATCAATCTCCATCACATTTCTAACACTGGATTGTCGTTTTCTGTAGGAAATTCTGGGAGATGTAACAGACATCGATTTGGTGGTGAATTTGAAGCTGCCTGAGGAAGTTTTGGTTGAAAAATGCCTTGGGAGGAGAACCTGTAATCAATGTGGAAAGGGTTTCAATATCGCTCACATCAACTTAAAGGGTGAGAATGGAAAACCTGGGATTACCATGGATCCACTTCTCCCTCCTTCTCATTGTATGTCAAAGCTCATCACTCGAGCAGATGATACTGAAGAGGTGGTGAAAGCAAGGCTTCGTATATACAATGAAACAGTAAGACTCTCTACTTTCCTTTTCCATTTCCAGTGTATAAACATCTATTTGATGAACAATCAAGTGTTGATTAGTGTTTTCTTCCTACGTGCAGAGCCGGCCTCTTGAAGAATACTACCGTAGCAAGGGAAAGCTTATGGAGTTTGACTTACCTGGAGGCATCCCGGAGTCTTGGCCAAGGCTATTAGAAGCCTTAAGGCTTGACGAGTACGAAGAGAAACAGTCTGCCGCGGCTTAGTTTACAATCAAATCCTGGTATTTAAATTCTTTGCATATGGAAGACATGTGCCAAATCAATTTTGTGTTGGAAATAAAAGTAAACAAGAAAACCTTATATTGTTTTTAATCTCAATAGAAAAAAAATCACACACACTTGCAAACTATTCTCTTTCCACGAGCTGGTATCTCAGCTCCATGAGAGATATATGCTGTATCATGATTGTTTGAGTTTGCTAGTTCCATTACAGGATTGTATCCATACTTCTACACTCCTTTTTATGAATCGGGTATAACCTTTATGCTCTTGTTATATATGTTGGACGATGTGATTATTGCGGCTGGCCGAGCTGGCTGGTTAAAGTACTAATCCAGACAGTAAAGTAAAACAGCCGCATACATAAAAACTTTGGATCTTATAACCAGCTCCTGACTGTCCTAAAATTGGCGGTGTGGGATAGAAATGTTCCTTACACCTTGATCTGTTACTGTATGAGTGTATGTGATCTCAAAACGTTGCTTATGTCTCAGAAAGTGTTAGGGTCTTTTTTTTTCTTTTCTTTTGGCTCTTCTTCCAACGTGAGTACAGATTCTTCTTGTGGATGGTGAAATCAAATTCTGTTGACAAGCTTGACCAGACGTAGCCGGTAGCAATTTAAATAACTATGATAAAATGTGTACATCGATTGCTTTTGTTATGTCGAGTTACAAACTAGTTTGCTGTTCAAAAGTTGGTCACTCGAAGCTGTCATAGTTGGTCTTTTAGACGCAGAACAGTTCGGGCTTCTGTCACTGTGGAGGTTAAGAACTTGTTAAAGCTCGTGTAACGAGCTAAATAACTAGTCATTCTATGTTAAGACAAGAATCTAACTTCAGGAAAGATGACAATAAGAAGAATCGAAAGACAAGGAGGAGGATATGGAGATAAGAGGGAAAGAGAACTCAACACTCAACTGAAGCTGTGTACAATTGTGTATTTAAATGCATTGATTAAGCTTAAACAATCTTTTTTAGCTACCCTAACAAACTGTTAGTTGACGCTCCAATATTTGTTGAAAATTTTAAGTTAACATGTAAGGTTTGATAGATAACTAAAAGGATATTAAATGACTAGTAAACAGTTATTATATTTTCTTTAATCTATGTTGTGAAAAATGATTAGTTTATCAAACATGAGGACTATCCCTTGGCATAAGAGATGGAACCGAAAAATCTAACCAAGAAAAAGTACGCATAGTTAATAGTATTTTGGTATTTTTGAAATGATTAATTTTTGGCAAATAACGAATAGTTATAGTATTCTGGTATTTTTGAAATTTGGTTGTTAACCGAAAATCATCAATATGAATTAAATATTTTTTGACTAATTATACTAGCAATACCTAATAATATTACTACTTCTTTCGGTTATAAATAACTACACGTAAACGAAAACGGAACTAATTGATTATTTTGATCAAACAATTTCGAGTGTTTATTAAAATATTTGGTTAAAAATAACTATTCAAAAATGAATATATATTGAAAAATAAAATTATTTCAGATCTAATTAAATTTAGATTTCAAGTATCAATTCCGATAAATAAATAAAAATTGAACCAAATTAAAGAGAATATTTGTCAGTATTTATATAGTTATCATATTTTTATAAACGGAAAAAAACGAAAAACCAAAACTGAATCGAATAATCGAATGAGTAGCGAGTACACCGAAAATTTCTTCATTCCCTGACTGATATAGAGCGGTGAAACCCAAGTGAACCGGATTTGATTTTGGTTCGGTTTAGTTCACATGTAGAGTTCCGTTCACGTGCTTACTTCGAACAGAAAAGGCTCGTGCGCGTGTCAACAACCAATCAGTTTAAATGTAGCTGAGAGCTCTCAACTAAAACTGAAAACGACATCGTTCCTTAACCGCGGTTCCAACTAACATTCTAACTCAACTAACATTCAACGAGTTACTATCTGTCTCCTCTCTTACTCTTTCCTTTTCATCGCCTTCTTCATCACTACACTAAACAGACCTTGATTCATCCAACGTACCCTATTCTGACACGTGTTTTCGTTACAGTGTCGGCCAAGCTCAACGAACTGATTCCAAGATACATCATCTCTTAGTAATCAAAACCGGATTTGGATAAGCTCTCGGATCCATCAACTTTCCTCCTTCTTAACTCCAATTAAGTGTTCTTTCACAAATCCTTTTCACAAGCTCTGTTTTTGTATTCCACCGTGAGTACAACCTTTCGATTTATATCTTTTGGGTGTAAGTATCACCAAGTTTCTTTGCTCCACGTGTTGCAACTAGTTTTCAAGCTTTATAGATCGAGAGAGATCTTGTATGATATGATTTGAAGTTTCTCACTTTCAATTCCAATCTTTTGTTCCTCTTATTGGGGAATAACTATCATTCTAGTATCATTTGATTTTAATGATTGGGAAAATGGATTTTGTCATTTATAGAATTTAATTGGTTTTATTCTAATTCATGGCCTAATATTGATTTAAATGTTGAATACATGATCTTGTTCAGGCTGTTGAAAACGGTGCATTTGCAAACATTTTGACATTGGCGCTAATTAAGCTCTAGTAATGGAGGGTGAAAGAGTGGTGGTAGCAAAACCGGTGGCCTCAAGGCCTTCTTCAAGTTCTAGTTTCAGGACATTCACTGAGCTTCTAACTGATTCTCTTACTGTGTCTCCTAAATCAAATTGCCATGAGATTGTAGATGCTGCTATAAGACCAAAGACTTTGAGGTTTCAACAGACAGTTGAAGCTTCGGTCTTATGTCCACGGGTATAGAGTTGTCTCGTTATTTCTTTGCATTGTAATCTTCAAGTCTTCTGCACTGAATTTTTGACTGTATTATGTCTGTTTAATAATCTTAGGGTGAAGGGAATAGCATTGGAAAGTCATGTGATGATACAGATAGCAGAAACTATGTTGTTTATAAACCGAAAGCAAAGCTTGTCTCCAAAGCAACTGTCTCTGTATTGGCTAATATGGTAAAGTGCTTTCAAAGCTAACAGACGAGACATTTTCGAAAGTCTGATTTAGTAACTTTGTCTTAATTAGCTTCAGGGGAATCGTCAACATACTTGGAGACAAACTGAACCAGTAGCGAATGGGAAGAGTGTGAGCCAAGGTACACATCGAGCAGGTCCTATTATAGTCCAGAAAGTTCCAACCTTTACGGAATCAGGGACATCTATAGGGGATAGATCTTCCGTTGATGGATACAACTGGAGGAAATACGGACAGAAGCAAGTTAAAGGAAGTGAGTGTCCAAGGAGTTACTACAAATGTACACACCCAAAATGTCCGGTGAAGAAGAAAGTAGAAAGATCATTGGATGGTCAGGTCTCAGAGATTGTGTATCAAGGTGAGCATAATCACTCAAAGCCGTCTTGTCCTCTTCCACGGCGTGCTTCATCATCAACCTCTTCAGGGTTTCAGAAGCCACCAAGAGGGGTTGCTACCAAAGGATCAATGGGACAAGACTCTAAGGATAATATTTATTGTCCTCTTTGGTGTAATCAAAGCAATGACTCATCTAAAAACAGACCTGATATGAGAATGAATGAAGGTAGTGTCATAACTCCATATGAGTTTGCTGTTCCCAGGTCAACAAATTCAAATGCCGGAACTTCGGATTCCGGTTGCAGAAGTAGTCAGTGTGATGAAGGTAGTATTGGAGTAGAGCTTGATGATCGAAGCAGAAGCAAAAGAAAGTAAGATTGTTTCAAACTATAGTTTATGTGTGTGACTTTGCAATGCTTGTATTGACTCTGTACTAAACAGCAGGAAGAATGAGAAGCAATCAAGTGATGAAGGAGCATCGCAGAGTTCGATAGAATCAGACAGTCTTGAAGATGGGTTCAGGTGGAGAAAATACGGACAAAAAGTGGTGGGAGGCAATGCGTATCCGAGAAGTTACTACAGATGCACGAGTGTGAACTGCAGAGCAAGGAAACACGTTGAAAGAGCTAGTGATGATCCAAGAGCTTTCATTACAACCTACGAGGGAAAACACAACCATCATTTGCTCTTAAGCCCTCCAACTTCCTCTACTCTTCCTTTTAACTCCCCACAAATTTCTAAGTAAAGCATTTGATTCATTAAATGCTTTTTCTTATTTCTTATTTGTTTTTTTTTCAAGAAAAGAAAAAGAAATAAGAAAAAGCAATGGTAAACAACAATCACCATTGCTCTTCACCCTCCCAATTGCTTTGTAAGCAAATCGATTTGTTCCTTTCATGCTTTTTCTTCAATCTTCATACAACAGTGACTAATTGTATGTAATGGTGAGTCTCTCGTGATTATAATATTTATATTTTTAGTAGAATTTTTGTAAGAACTCTATATTAATTTTAGTCTTCATTGGGGGGGGAGACTCACTACATCTCTCACTACATCTCTTATTTTAATTATTTATCTATTTTATAAATATATTACTATACTTATTGTTATTTAAAATATTGTTTTTACTATATTAATGTATTTTCACAAATCTCATAATATTTACTTTCTTTAATTAAATATCTTTTATATAATTTAATGTTATTTTATTAATCTAGTTTCAATAGTTAAATATAATATTAATATATAATTTAAAGTTTAGCATAATAGATTTTGTTAGACAGATAATTTTATTTTATAATTTATAAAATCTAAAAAAATTAACAATTAATAATATATGAATGATTTAGGTTTTTTGGTTGAGAAACTCATGGAAAGATTACCGATTCAGATGGTCTAAAGACTAAGAAGGTTGTTGTTAATTAGCAAACCAAATAAAAAAGTTGGCATTTCAAGCATCGCAATGATTGATACAAAAGAATACTCCGGTTTTCTTTTTTTTTTTTTTCAACGATAGAATATCAAAAACAGACGCGTTAAGAATACAGACTGGACATCCTACATACCCTAGCCAGTGCGTCCGCCTTGTGATTCAAGATCCTAGGAATGACCGATAATGTGTAAGAGGAAAAACTTGGCAGAAGCCGTCGAAACTCCTCCTGATGTGGTATGAACGCCGGCCACTCGTCTGGTCGTTGGATGATGGACCACACCGTCTCGCAATCTGTTGATATCTCTACTTCCTGGATTCCTCGCTCAACGAGCCATCGCATGACCCCAATGACTGCTTCTACCTCCGCGTGAAGTACTGAGAGACACTGATGGATACGCATATATCCCGAACATATTCCCTCCACCGAATCTGGAAAGCAAATCCAACTGATCCCCGTGTAGAGATCAGTTTCCTTCCAGGACGCGTCCACGTAGAATTTGTAGCCCGTGAAACTTAGATTGGCTGTGGTGGAAAATATTGATCGTGATTTCACCAAATTATTTGGGTGGGTCCCTGGTTCTCGTGGAACAGTAGTACCCGCCCGGGCGGCAAGCCAGACCGTATAATCTGAAGACGCCCTTTCCAAGATTAGTCGTGGATCGAGGTCAACTTGTGTAAAACAGAAGCAATTCCTCGCCTTCCAGATGTGCCAAATAATCCATGGATAACACTCCTCTCCACTCTGATTTGTGTCCCTCGAGAACAAGTAGTCCAAATTGGACCATATTGAACTTCCCGGGAATACTCCCGGAGGAGATGGGATCACCGATAAAGCTCATACCTGAAGAGCTGGTGGACATTCGAATAAGACGTGATTAAGAGTCTCATCCTCCGTCCCACACCGCTGACATCGAGTCTCCTGACCAATTCCACGTCGAACCAGTTTTTGGGCTACAGCCACACTCCCTGACACTATTTGCCAAAAAAGTGTCGTATCTTAGCATCAAAATTATCAAGAGTATCAAAATTTGGTCCAACCACCCCCCAGTCCAACCTCCTCGCATCACCGGCCAACTTATAGCCAGATTTGACAGTGTAGCGACCTGTCGTCGTATAATGCCAACCCCAAGAATCCGCTCTTTGATTGGCTGGCAGCCTGATTCCCAGTATCAGCCTAGCCTCATGTTCATCGAAGACTTCGGTTTAACATTTCGTTTTAACCATAAAATTTGTTTCATGGCACCAATATTACACGTTGGAAACTAGAATTCCTTTAACATACGAAGCCACATTATCTCTGAAAATAGCATTTATAATTGACAACAATAGCCACAATATCTTTAAATATGAAATCGTTTAAGTTCACCAAGTAGATTAAAGCCTCAAAACTTCATTAAAGATAGAGAAATCATCTGAAACATATCCAAAGCTAATGGAAACAAGCACAAATATTGCAAGCTTGGAGGAAAGGAAGATTCTTTAACGGTTAGCCTTGGCAACTCTCTCGATCTCATCTTTCTTCTTGATGGCATAGCTGCAAGAGAAGAGAAGAAATTATAATTAGCTAACAAATGCAAAAGTGAGGATCATCCAGGAACAGACAATGAAAAAAGGGTGTTTACCTGTTGGAAGATCCCTTTGCAGCATTGATAAGTTCATCAGCAAGGCACTCAGCAATTGTCTTGATGTTCCTAAAGGCAGCTTCACGTGCACCAGTTGTGATCAAGAAGATCGCTTGGTTCACACGTCTTAGAGGAGAGATATCAACGGCCTGTCTTCTAACCACACCAGCAGATCCAATCCTGGTAGCATCTTCACGTGGACCACTAATTCACCCACAACGAACAAACCCTCATAAGAAAAAGGCTTCATAGTAGCACGCAATAAAGGCTACAGGCTCTCAGTGTCACTGTCTAAATTACCTGTTAACAATGGCATCAATGATAACTTGAATTGGGTTCAAGTCAGTCAAGAGGTGGATGATCTCCAGGGCATGCTTAATGATCCTCACTGCCATCAATTTCTTACCGTTGTTCCTTCCGTGCATCATGAGAGAGTTAGTAAGCCTCTCAACAATTGGGCATTGAGCCTTTCTGAACCTCTTCACAGAGTATCTTCCAGCAGTGTGGGGAACAAAGGTTGCGTGCTTTGCTGGCTGAACACCAATGTAGTCAACAAGACTAATGTCTGTAACCTACAAACATCAAATATGCAAATTGATAAACAAACATTAGCCATAATCATTTGCAACAAAGAATCTAAAAGCTTCTCGGCTAAGATACCCAAAATTCTTAATACAAACTCTAAAAGCTTCTCAAGACAAAAAGAGAGCACATTTCACACAGGACAAGACTTTTGGACTGGGAACTATTGTAATATTATACATCGCAAGGAGAAAACTTTGGCCAACAATCTGAGCTAATCGACACCAATGTAACCCTCATACCAAAATGGAGCAATAATTTCAATGCCCAGCACATATCAAGAGAAGAAGGCTAGATTACAGCTAAATCTAGTAATCAAATTGTGGAAAAAGGGATTAGACCCCAGAAAAAGTGCAGCGAGCAGACAGTCGTAACAGAACCAAAGAGTGAGTAGCAGACCCATAAATCCTACGAGTCACACTCTGAAGAGCTCAACGAAAAATTTTAAAAAAAAATTAAGATGAGAAGAAATCGACGAGGAAATTTACCGAAACGTCATCAAAGCTCCAACGGTTGAAGAGCTTAACCTCGTTGGTAAGCTGCTGTTGAATCTCGGCGTCAATTTCTGCTGAGGCGGCCATAACTGGAGGATCAAGAAGATTGAGCAGAAACCACAAATAGGAAGAAAAAAGAAGCAGAAATCAGAGAATTAAAAGAACAAAAAAGGAATACCTCGAACTCGTAAGTGTCCTGAGTATAAGGATGGGGAAGAGAAGCAAAGATCTTAAGCCGCTGATAGAAGAAGAAGAAGAGGAAGCTCAAAGAAAGAAGAACAAAACCCTAAAAATGAGCAATTATAAAGTTTTGTTTATTAAATGGGTTTTATTGGGCCGGAGCAATTTTGGGTTTTGTTTTACTTAAGTTTCTATCTAAGAAGTTAAAATGGTTATGAGCCCATTTAAAATAGCATATTACCCGAACATAATAAATCAAATTATCCATAATTTTATATATAAAAGCAGGGTTGTCTCTTCTGGTGCTGACACATCAGCATGACACATCATCTAAAAAACACCAACCAAATTGTTTGATTAATCCAACTCATCAAAAACTAACTTTCCTCTCCACTACTTAACCTTCAAGTAACCATTACTCTTCACGAATCTGTTGCAGCCGTTATTCACCTTTGTAACACTTTCTTCCATGTCTGCTTTAAACTCTTTCTCCAGATACTGCTTTAGTTCCTCGACAGACATGGCTTTCTCAATAAAAATGCATTGTACCATCACATTCTTTGAAACGAGAAACTCCCACGCCTGTGAACGTAAGCAGCCCGACGCACCAGGAATCACAACCACAACTCTGTCCATAACCTACTGGAATTTCCAACACATGTCAGCTGATACGTTTTTACTCTTATGTCTCTTTTGAAACCATTGCTATGTATGGTCGTTCTGTCTTATTTATATGCAGAGGTTGTCATGTACTGTTATATTACAAAGCATATATGAAGTCTTCTACTGTGATGTTTAATATGTTCTTGTTTTTCAATCACAAAGTTTTACTAATGTTTGTAACTAAATCGGGTCATTTTGTATTATCTCTTCTATTATCAACAATAATTATGCTTTGTGTTCAAACAGATGTCATGTTTTTATGTCTTGTTACAAATAAGTTCATATAAGTAGAGGTTTCAGTTCAGTTTTACCTTTGTTTCAGAAGGCTGGAGTACTTTACAACACATGTTTAGTCACAGTCTAATTATCTTCTTTTTTTCTCCTTCAAGGATGGTCTATTGTATCGCCTTGTTCTGAATTTGGGTGATACAAAAATCATTGAACATAGTCTTAAGTATTAGATGACTTGGATTTATAAAATAATTTCATTGGTTACTTTACTTAAAAAGATACGTGATGTTGAAACTTAAAAATGATGAGTTATCAACACTACTTAACCTTCAAGTAACCAATACTCTTCACGAGACATTAACAATACAATAATTCAATTATTCTACATTAAAAGACATTAACTCACTTCCACTATTAATTTAAATCACTATATACGTTTCTCTCTTATTACTATGGAGTCATTCTTATAATTAAATTTAAGGTAAAAACACAATAAATTTCATTTGGAATCCCAAAAGTTTCAGTGTTAAGGTTGAAATGTATTGAATTCTGTTAATCCATTCACCTTTTTACAAATAAGAAAGTATAACGTTTAATTGTTTCTCTTCCTACACTTACAGCTACAAGAAAATAATTAACACGTATCTTAATTACTATGAACACACAATTAAAACATCCAGTGACTACTCAACTCTCCCAACTCATATCTATATAATCGTACATGACAATAACTTGTTCTATCTCCAGTAATTCATCCTAAATTACTATCATATGGTTCTCAAACACTAAATTCATCTACTCTCATTCCAAAAAAACATACCTCTCACTGAACTTGTTGTGGGGAAAACAATGCAGCATGTCATGGTCCGCATTTTACGTATGTGGGAGGCACAAACCCCCAAACAGAATGGAGCTCTCATCAGCCTTGATTTCTT
>JAKUCM010001184.1:2500-41210 GCA_023374145.1 Lepidium sativum | reverse complement strand
GAAAATTACTACATAGAGATCGAAGACACATTACTCTTGGAAAAAGGAGAAAACTCAATGAGAGAAATGCAGGAAGCAACATTCCCAAATCTCGAAAACTCTTTCCAAAACTGTGTATATCTGCGAGGTTGTGCCATCCTAACACCAAGGAATGAAACTATTGATAAGCTAAATGATTTCTTCTTAGTAAAAGATGGAGGTGACATGAAAGAGTATCTTAGTGCTGACAGTATCGCTGATGATGATGACTTTGATGGAGTTAACCTTGTATACACTACAAAGTACCTAAATGCACTCAAGTGTTCAAGATTACCAAATCATCACCTACTTTGAAGCAGTATGCCCCAATCATATTGTTAAGAAACATAAACCAAAAGAAAGGTTTATGCAACGGGACTAGACTACTTGTTACTGTTTACGTAAAAAGGTACTTGAAGCAGAGGTACTAACCGGTACCAATGTCAAGAAAAAGGTGCTTATACCAAGGATCATCATGACAACGACAAATACAAATTGTCCATACAAAATGCGAAGACGACAATTCCCTATTAGAGTTTGTTATGCAATGACAATAAACAAAAGTCAAGGCCAAAGTTTACAAACTGTGGGTATCTATCTACCCAAGCATGTATTCAGTCATGGCCAACTCTATGTTGTTTTATCTCGCGTCACATCAACAGAAGGGCTACGAATTTGGAGTGCCACCACACAAAAAGAAAACAAATCATTCATTAAAAATGTCGTATACAAAGAGATTTTCAACAATCTTCACTATATCATGCCACAGGTAATTTCATATACAATAAATACCCATATTGATGTACGTAAGACTTCAATGCTGTAATTTCAGTGTTTTTATATTGTACAGAAAGGAACCAAGAATAACAAGTTCAACCACTTCAACATGGCCAATATTCATCAAAGTAGTCTGGACTGTTGACAAAATATTCAGCCAAAATATTGTTCATCAATATTTAAAACATTTGTTTCTCTTTCCGTAATAAACCTCTCATAGTTCTCCCAAAATAAAAGAAAAATTGCAACAAAATGACATAAATTAAAAAAGGATCTCGCCGCGTAGCGCGGACACTCACCTAGTGCTTATAAAACTAACCCTAGGCATATTATTCAAGACCCAAGATCCAGGATTGGGTTATCTTTGATCCGTCTCTATCCGTCCTGAAATTTTGGGTATATGGAATACACGAATCCATATTTAGGTAATAATATTTGTTTTCCGAATATCCTGATCCGACCCATTATATAATATTTTGTATACAAGTTTTTTATAATATGTATTATTTCTGATAAATAAATTAAAATGTGTTAATATGTTGGTTCATTTCAAACTTTCAAATAATAAAGTATATTATATTTTTAGGTGTTAGTGTAAGAATTTAACATATAAAAAAATGTAATCTTAAATTTTAAAATTATTTTTAACGTATTTCGTATTTTTTATAAATCTACATATTTATTTTTCTTACAATCTTTTTGTTACAAATATAGTATTATTTTTATTAAAAAATATGTAACGTAATAATAGATAGGATCTGGATATCCGTGAATATCAAATTTCGGATATCTATTGTGCTCGGAGTAATGAAAATACAGATCCGACAGTTCCAGATCTATATTCGGATATCACAAGATTTTGAGATATCTATTTTGTGTCCATAACTACTTAAAACACTACAAAATGGCAATTTATGTGAGATTAAACATTTGGCTTCTAGGATCTCTGTGTAACATCCTGACCACAATTTTAATAGGTCTCATGTCCTCTTCTAGTCTATAGATCCACCTTTATCACTCCAACGGTCGGTACGCTACATTCGGGAATTTTTAGAAACTTGTTTACCGACCATACCAATCTCCACATGATCTTTCGCCATGTTTTGTCTTTACTGACACGGTTCTGAAAATTACTTTCTGGAAGGTCATCCTTTCTTCAACTACTCCAACTCAAACACGCTTACCTCTGGAATTCTCTCTGAACAATTGACCAAAAAAATAAGTGCATTTTGGTGAAATTAGTGGGTAAATAAATTCTTTTAAACCTCTCTGCATGCACCATGATATTTCTCCAAATCGGGATGTTACAATCTCTAATGACGAGTGTTTTAAAATCGGCCTAGAAGAACGTCTAGGTGAGACCTAAGCGGTCGTCTAGGCGAGACCTAGGCGCTAGACGGACCTAGACCGGTCTAATTACAGTAAAATCGAGTGAATTAGGCGGTAAAATTAATTTGGTGGTTTGACGATAACTAATTGGTTTAGACGGTAACCAATCGGTATAGACTGTATTTTATTATATTTAGAATTTTTAATTTTAATTTTATAGAAAAAAATAAAAATATATATTTATAGAAATATATATCACTTGTAATCTATGTCTAAATTACATCAAATAATTTATTATAAATTTTGAAAACAAAATCTTAAAGTATTACTTATAAATTATGTGATTTCGTAGAACTTTTTATGTTTATCTTATATATAATATATATTTTTATATAAAACCTCTTAAACTGTTGAATGTCGTTTAGACTTTGACTAATTTTTCTAAATGTTAGGCATAAAATTAGCTTTCGACTAGCGTCTAATGTTTTTTGAACACTGTTAATGATTAAGTCTACAAGGATAAGACTAAAACTATTAAGTCATTTCTTGACAAAAATGATAATCACATTTCTAAATCCATGTGTGAATCTCTTTTGTGGAAGAATATTGTCGTAATTTTAAATAATGTCTAAATTTCACTTGTTTAGGGGATTACAACTCTAAATTCTATCGTAAATAATCAAATCAAAATATTTAACATAACGTCTTTTTTTTACGGCCTAAACAATTAGTATTTACTGAGATTCCATTGGGTTCAGTAAATTCATGTAAGAAGCGAAAGTTACGTTTTTTACTATATTTGGAATGACTTTGATTAAATCTAAGAGCTAAAAGGTTTGGATTTAAGTCTAGTCTAGTAATAAACAATGATTTCATTTGATTAATACTTGTTGAAATTAGTAATGAAGATTAAGGTGTTAAGTGTGGCCTTGATCACTCGTGATTGTTTGCCAGAAACAGACGAGAGAGATTCAAGATAATTGCTTTGGAGGACCACATTTGAAGCAGTCTTTAAACGGAAAAAGCTTGAGTTTTGACATGATTAGTGTTGTTTTTTGGTCTATGATCTTACTGTATTGGAGCAGGAAAGTCAGGAGCCTTTTGCAGAGTTAGTACTACACTTCAAAGGCTGCCAAAAGAAGGTCAAAAAGGAAGCTTCTGTTCTGTGTATAAGAGCATCGATCAAGCTGAAGAAGAGAGGCTAGAGTGCAGAGCGTTTTACATTAACAAAAGACATTCATATTTACAATATAGTGTAAGCTGGTGTTGTGTATGAAAGTAAAAAAACAATACAAGAGAGAAATATGATCATACTGTAAAGAGGGTTGAGATTTCTTCTTGTATTTAAGCCTTTTGATGTTAGTGGATTCCAGGAAAAAGTCCCGGCAAGATGTAGGTGAGATTATCAACTCACCAAACTCGTTAAACTCTCTGTCTTCTACATATTCTCTTCTCTTATCTTGTCATCTTTAAAGCCTTCTTCATCTTGCAAGTCTCTGTTTCAACATTCTGTAAATCCCTGGTGATCTTGTGTTTCATAAAGAAATAAATAGAGGAAACAGAGCATCAGTTTTCTCAACAGATTGGTATCAGAGCTTGGGTCGTTGTTGGTGACTCAGTAAAGAAGAACAAACTTGGAGTACCATGTCAGTATCAAGGGTTGAAATGGAAAAGTTCGATGGACATGGAGACTATATTCTGTGGAAGGAGAAACCCATGGCTCATTTGGACATTATAGTCCTAAGCGCAACTTTGAAAGAAACTGCTATTGTTAAGAAGGATGGAGGTCTAGAGGGCTCAAAAGTAGGAAGTAAAGATGAAAAAGAAGAAGCTTTAGAAGAAAAAGGATATAAAGCGAGAAGCATTATTGTTCTGAGTGTTTCAAATCAAGTACTGAGGAAGATTATAAAAGAAAAAAGTGCAGCATCGATGCTTGAAGCTCTTGACAAGATGTACATGTCCAAAGCTCTACCAAATCAAATCTATTTGAAGCAGAAGCTATACAACTTCAAGATGTCTAAAAATCAACCAATATAAGGAAATATTGATGATTTTCATCGACTTATAGCCGATCTAGAAAGCACAAAAGTAAATGTGTGAGATGAAGATCAAGCTATCTTGTTACTCATGTTTCTCCCTAGACAATTCGACCAGCTAAGAGATACCATAAAGTATGGTACAAGAAGAACTATACTGACTCTAGGCAACGTGGTTGCTGCAATATATGCCAAGGATCTTGAGTTTGGCTCTAACACAAAGAGTTCAAAGAATCAGGCTGAAGGCTTATATGTCAGGGAAAAAAGAGACTCAAGGTCAATAAGAAAAGATAGAGACAAGACATCTAAGCAAAATAGATCTCGATCAAAATCTAAAAAGCAGAAAAGGATGTTGGATCTGTGGAGAAGATGGACACTTTAAGAACACTTTCCCAAACAGAAACAAAAAATTAGTATAAACAGAAAGATCAGGGAAGCTATAAGGCTGATTCATCTAACGGAAAAGGAAACCTTGTTGAAGCAAGTGGTCTGTATGTGTCTGAAGCCCTTTCTTCTAGAGACATAAATCTCACTAAAGAATGGATTATGGACACAGGATGCAATTACCACATTACGCATACGAAGGAATGGTTTGATGAATTAAATGAAGATGTTGAAGGATCTGTTGGAATGGGAAACAAGACGATCTCCAAAGTGAATGGAATCTGTACTATAAGAATCCAGAATGGAGATGGTCTGAGTGTGGTTCTTACTAATGTGAGATATATTCCTCAGATGGACAAAAACCTTCTTTCCCTAGGGACATTTGAGAAAGCTGGGTACAGATTTGAGTAAGAGAATGGGGTTTTAAGTGTTAAGGTTGGCAGTCATATATTGTTACAAGGCAAGAGATTTGAGACTGTGTACTTACTGCAATGGAGACCTAAACATGGGGAAGCTCCAACTACAGAAAATTCGCTTGACAAAACTACTTTGTGGCCCAAGATATTATGCCACATGAGCCATAAGAACATGACTATACTGGTGAAGAAATGTGTTATTGACAGAAAGAAAATCTCCAATCTTGAGCTGTGTGAAGATTGTGTGAATGGAAGGATCAAGAAAGTTAGCTTCAGCTTAGCTACTCATGACACCAAAGAAAAGCTGGATTATGTTCATTCTAATTTATGGAGAGCTACTTTAGTTCTCATGTGTGCATTTTACCACATTTTAGGGGGCATTATTTAGCATGTTTTGCATTCATACTTGCATTATTGTCATTTTTTTAGGTTCTTTTAGGCATAATTTGTATATTTAAAGTTGGGCATTGCATACATTGCATAAATGATATTTTTAGGCACTTTTTGGAGCTTATCATGGAGTATTTTGGATTACAAGAAAACCTATGAAAAATAGGCTGGCCTAAAGTTGAAGTTCAGGATGTGATCTAGAAGATTTGGCATATCTCCATGACACTCGAGCATGACACTCGACCATCACTTGGCCGAGTGGTTTTTCACACCAGAATGTTGATTTTTTCGTCAGAGTTGACTTTTTGGGCTTTTTGTAAAAAGGGCCCATAAATATCCCCTCTATGTAAGAAGGCAAGCCCAATAACGTTGTAGCCTTTTTCCATTTTTCTTTCTAAGGAATTTTCTATTTTTTCTTTCTAAGAAATTTTCCATTTTTCTTTCTAAGGAATTTTCCATTTTTTCTTTCTAAGGATTTTTTTTTTCTCTCTTAGTAATTTTCTTTTTTTTTGCTCTTTAAGTAATTTTCCTTTTTTCTTTTGAACTCAAGATCTTTGTTGATATATAAATTGTATTCGAATTTCCACTTTTAAAATATAGAATTTTTCCAGCAAATATCGAATTCTCCCTCACTTAATTCGTTAAGTTTATGTTGTTGATATTCGATTCTAAGTTTAAGTTCTTTTTCCTGAATTCTGAGTAAGTTAAATTAGGGTTCTTGAGGAGAGGGTGAGATTAGGGTAAATCCAAGGATTTCCAGATTTGTTTATGTTTGATTAATGTTTAGATCTCTTCAATTTAAGTGTGTTTAATGCTTATTTCTCTCTCATTAATTGAAATTTCATTACTTGGTGATTCCCCCCACGAGACGCGTCTGGGGAATCACTTGAACAAACTTATAGATAACTTATCCTAGCTCAAGAGATTGATTGTCTAGGGTGTTATTAGGCTTTGTTAGTTCCATGTTTAATGCCTCTTGAACTTCTAATCGTTGGTAAGAATCAAGTCGGATTGTTGTTCAAGAGAGGTCCCATTGCATGAGAATAAATGTGATTTTTCATGTGATTCCTTGCTTAGATGTCATATAAATAGGTTGATAAACAAGTCTAGAACCCCTAGGAATACCCTAATCATTGATCCTTAACCTCAAGAACCCCTTTTCTCCATTGAATTTTCGTGACCTTTAATACTCTGTTTTTAGGTTAAAACTCTGTTTACAATTTACTCTGTTTTGCACTTTACTTTATTTTGCTATTGCTCTATTTTTACGTTCTGTTTTAGCACTCTGTTTTAGTGTTTAGTTTTCATCTAGTTTAGATTGCATCACAACTCACCATAATCGTTTCTAGCTTAGATTAGGATAAGTAGATTGCATCCCGATTGCTAGTTACTTGCCCAGTGGATTGACACCTTACTGTACTGCAATTGATTACATAACAGTAAGTTATTTGAGAAACACAACAAAAACCTTCTTATCAAATTGGCGTCGTTGCCAACTGGGTTCTTGTTAGCTACAATTAGGATTATCACTTTCCTAAGACTAAGTTTTTACAACTGTGTTCTAAAGCTCGTTTCGAGTTAATCACGACACTCGACCGAGACACTCGACCAAGCTGAGCTCGAGCGTCAGAGGGATAATGCTCATTACATGGAAATCATGCGGAACGTAGCCGCCGACTACTGGAACCTCTGAAAGGTACCAAACTCCTTCTCTTCATTGTATATACCATTGCATATTTTCTCTTGACTTGCTGGTCTATTCGGACTTTTATACACACAAGAGACTGTGTGATTTAAGTTTGGGGGAGGGTTCTATAGGACATTTGACTTTGTTTTCTGTGATTCTTAGTTTTTATTATTTGCATTTCATCATTCGCATTACATCTAAGGCATAGAAAAACCATTTGCATATCATCTAAGGCATAGAAAACCCATAAAAATATGAAAAAAACATTGAAATAAGCATCAGTCAAAAACAGAGTGTTCATATAGTTGTATCACATACATATAGGATTGAGTCTAGAAGTTTTGGGAATCATCTTGCTAATGATAGACAAGTCTTGCTAGGTTTATTGGCTAGTAACCATAGTGAACTCTTGGACTTGCGTTTTTTTTCTCCTCTTGAACACTGATTGGTAGATCGTTGTCCTTAGAAACCTAAGCTTATGTTGTGTCTCAAAAGAACCAGATTTGTCTCCTCATAATTGAACTTAATTTTTACAAAATTTGGGGCTTGAAATTCATTGCATAAGATCCTTCCTTAGGTTCAGCTTGATAATTAAAAAGAAACAGCATAATAATAATTAAAAAAAAGGAATCACACTTCTTACAACTCACCTCGCATAATAGGGCCTAAGGTGAACCGGGACTGTGCGTAAACCCGTACTGATTCGCATATCATTGATAAAGCTAATACATAGATGCCTAAGGTGAGCCGGGACTGTGCGTAAACCCGTACTGATTCGTGTTTCATTGATGAAGCTAGAGCAAAATAAGTACTAGATCGAGCAAACTAGGAGTTGGAATAAGAAGTGATTTAAATGCTGAAATTAATAGTGTCTAGCTGAATCTGAGGAAGTTGAATTCCAAAGTATTTGATCGATAGCCCCTCTTGCGGTCTGCACCTTTAGAAATAGGTTTCAAATCTGAGTTTCTTAGAGTCCGGATAAACACTAGGGAAATATTCGGTTTTTATGCTAAGCCTTGATGAAAGTAGATTGTGGTTCTTACAAAGGAATGAGGGTTCACTTGTGGATTACGGTTTTCAGCTTGATAAGTTGTTTGTTTAAGGTAAGATGTTCCTATTGTCAGCAACCTCTCTTCCTTCTTAGCTCTATGCATATTTGCTTGAGGGCAAGCAAAGACTAAGTTTGGGGGAGTTGATGTGTCTGCATTTTACCACATTTTAGGGGCAATAACGTTTTAGGCTTTTCCCATTTTTCTTTCTAAGGAATTTTCCATTTTTTCTTTCTAAGGAATTTTCCTTTTTTTTCTCTCTTAGTAATTTTCCTTTTTTTCTCTTTAAGTAATTTTCTTTTTTTCTTTTGAACTCAAGATCTTTGTTGATCTATAAATTGTATTCGAATTTCTACTTTTAAAATATAGAATTTTTCCAGCAAATATCGAATTCTCCCTCACTTAATTCGTTAAGTTTATGTTGTTGATTTTTTATTCTAAGTTTAAGTTCTTCTTCCTGAATTCCGAGTAAGTTAAATTAGGGTTCTTAAGGAGAGGGTGAGATTAGGGTAAACCCAGTGATTTCCAGATCTCAAGAACCCCTTTTCTCCATTTAATTTTTGTGACCTTTAATACTCTGTTTTTAGGTTAAAACTCTGTTTACAATTACTCTGTTTTGCACTTTACTCTATTTTGCTATTGCTCTGTTTTTACTCTATTTTTACGTTCTGTTTTAGCGCTCTGTTTTAGTGTTTAGTTTTCATCTAGTTTAGATTGCATCACAACTCACCATAATCGTTTCTGGCTTAGATTAGGATAAGTAGATTGCATCCCGATTGCTAGTTACTTGCCCAGTGGATTGACACCTTATTGTACTGCAATTAATTACATAACAGTAGGTTATTTGAGAAACACAGCAAAAATCATGTTATCAAGTTCCAATGTCTCTAAGCAAGTGTCAATATTTTGTCACTTTTATTTACGACTACTTTAAGAAAAACTTGGGTATATTTCCTTAAACACAAAGATAAGGCATTTGAAGCTTTTGTTGAATGGAGTGTTCAGGTGGAGAATCAAGCTAAACGAAAGATCAAGTTCGTAAGAACTGACAATGGTCTTGAGTTTTGTAATCATCAATTCAATAAATTCTGCAAGGATAAAGGGATCATAAGACATAGAACATGTGCTTATACGCCACAGCAGAATGGCATTGCAGAAAGAATGAACGGAACCATTCTCGAGAAGGTAAGAAGTTTGTTGAGTGACTCTGGTCTCCAAAATCCTTCTAGGCAGAGGGTACTCACATTGCAGTTGTTTTGATAAACAAGACACCATCTTCAGCTATCAACACAGAGATACCTGATAAGAAATGGTCTGGAAAAGCTCATGTGTACAGCTATCTGAGAAGGTATGGTTGCTTGTCATTTGTTCATTTTGATGAAGGAAAACTGACACCGAGAGCAAAGAAGGGAGTTCTTATTGGATATCCTCCAGGAGTCAAAAGATACAAGTTGTGGTTGATCAGTGTGTAATCAGCAGAAATGTGATATTTCAGGAAAATGCAGTATATAAAGATTTGATGAAGACAATTCCGTCAGACACAGACGATCAAAGTGAATCATCACATTCTTTTCTAGACTATGATTTTGAGATCGCAAGAGATACCCAATCAGGTGGAGACATTACAGAAGAGGTAAGACCACAAAGTCAAGAAATTCCTGAAGATGCAATTCCCCAAGATGTCTCAAATGATGAACATTTAGAAACTCCGAGAAGTTATCATTTGGCTAGAGACAGAACAAGAAGAGAAGTAAGAGCTCCAAGAACATATGAAGGTGAAGGCTATTTCAGTGAGTCATTAATGATAAGTGATTTCCTGTCTGAAGCTCTTGTCCCCACAGTTGAAGTTGAGGCTTTAGAACCTGCAAATTATCAAGATGCTTTGAAAATTGATAAATGGAAATACTGGAAACAAGGAATGTTTGAAGAGATGGAATCTATGCTCAAGAATCACACGGGGACTGTGGTTTCTAGACCTAAGGGACATGGAATGATTGGTTGTAGATGGATTTACAGACTTAAGCCTGGAATTCCTGATGTAGAAGAACCGAGATTCAAATCAAGACTCATTGCAAAAGGGTACACACAGAGAAAAGGAGTAGATTACTCAGATATATTTGCCCTAATAGTCAGACATGTATCTATAAGGATGCTACTCGTTGTTGTGGTTACGGAAGACTTGGAGGTTGAACATTTAGACGTCAAAACTGCATTTCTGCATGGAGATTTAGATGAGAAGATTTACATGGAAGTGCCAGAAGGTTTTGAGAAAGATTTCAAGCAGGATCAAGTTTGTTTGTTGAATAAATCCCTCTGTGGTCTTAAACTGTCTCCGAGAAAATGGAATGAGAATTTTGATAGCAATATTAAGGAGATAGGTTTTGAAAGGAGTCAAAGAGATAACTGTGCTTACACTAAAACTCTTGAAAATGGCTATGTAATGTATCTCCTTCTCTATGTGGACGATATGCTAGTGGCTGTCAGGGATAAGAATGATGTTTTCAAACTGAAGAGAAAGCTCAATGTTAAGTTCGAGATGAAGGACCTTGGACCAGCCAAGAAGATTCTAGGGATGGAAATTAGCAGAGACAGATTGAAAGGAACTCTCAAACTGTCTCAAGAGGATTACCTGAAAAAGGTTCTTGAACTGTATCAGATTGATCAAGCTAAATTTGTCACCACTCCAGATGGATCACATCTAAAGATTACTGCTGGCACAGAGGAACGTGTGAAAGTAGATGAATCTTTCATGGTCTATACCATACTCAAATGCAGTAGGAAGCATTATGTACTCCATGATTGGTATGAGACTAGACTTGGCGTATCTTGTGGGTATAGTTAGTAGATTTATGAGCAAACCTATCAAAGAACATTGGTCAGGAGTCAAGTGGGTATTGAGGTACATCAAAAGATCTCTGAAAAACAAGTTGTGCTATGAGAAGGGCTCAGACTTTATCTTGAAAGGGTTATGTGATTCTGACTACGCAGCAGATCCTGATAGAAGAATGGCTTTTACCCTGGGAGGCAATACTATCAGTTGGAAATCAGGATTACAGAAAGTGGTTGCACTCTCCACCACTGAAGCTGAATACATCTCATTGTGTGAAGCTGTAAAAGAAGATGTGTGGCTTAAAGGTCTGTTAACTGAGTTTAAATATGATCAAAAGTTTGTGGAGATTCATTGTGACTCACATAGTGCAATTGCTCTCTCAAAGAATAATGTTTTTCACGAGAGGACTAAACACATTCAAGTGAAGTATCACTACATACATGAAGTGATAGCAGATGGGGATGTGGAAGTTTTGAAGATATCAACCTTGACTAATATGGCTGATATTTTCACCAATTCTGTACTTATTAGCAAGTTTCAGTCAGCATTAAACTTGCTGAATGTTAAGGGGGAGTAATAGGGTACAGAATCCGGGACTGGAATCAAGTCTAGCATCTAAGGAAGAGGGCTGTTTCTCAAAGTTTGTTGTTTTTTAACTAAAGTTGCTTGTGTGGTGCTTAATCTGTCATTGCTAGGTGACGTTTTGTTGAAATTAGTAATGAAGATTAAGGTGTTAAGTGTGGCCTTGATCCCTCGTGATTGTTTGCCAGAAACAGAAGAGAGAGATTCAAGAGAATTGCTTTGCAGAACCACATTTGAAGCAGTCTTTAAACGGAAAAGAAGCTTAAGTTTTGACATGATTAGTGTTGTTTTTGGTCTATGATCTTACTGTATTGGAGCAGGAAAGTCAGGAGCCTTTTGAAGAGTTAGTACTACACTTCAAAGGCTGCCAAAAGAAGGTCAAAAAGGAAGCTTATGTTCTGTGTATAAGAGCATTGACCAGGCTGAAGAAAAGAGGCTAGAG
This sequence comes from Lepidium sativum, assembly GCA_023374145.1. Taxonomy (NCBI): domain Eukaryota; kingdom Viridiplantae; phylum Streptophyta; class Magnoliopsida; order Brassicales; family Brassicaceae; genus Lepidium; species Lepidium sativum. Next base: position 29,270 of record JAKUCM010001184.1, on the reverse strand, counting down.
TGCAGAACGTTTTACATTAACAAAAGACATTCATATTTACAATAAAGTGTAAGTTGGTGTTGTGTATGAAAGTGAGAAACAATACAAGATAGAAATAGGATCACACTGTAAAGAGGGTTGAGATTTCTTCTTGTATTTAAGCCTTTAATGTTAGTGGATTCCGGAAAAAAGTCCCGGCAAGATGGAGGTGAGATTATCAACTCACCGAACTCGTTAAACTCTCTGCCTTCTACATCTTCTCTTCTCTTATCTTGTCATCTTTAAAGCCTTCTTCATTTGCAAGTCTCTGCTTCAACTTTCAGTAAATCCCTGGTGGTCTTGTGTTTCATAAAGAAATAAAAGAGGAAACAGAGCATCAGTTTTCACAACAATACTAATCACGAACTTCTTAAACAATGGAATCCTCTACTTCTAGTCTCGGTATCTTGAGGAATCTGGTTTGAGTTCAATTATTTCTTTTTGTTGATCAGAACAAACAGTAATCTGGGTTTTTGTTGAAGATTTTTGCTGAATTTTTGGTGAAGTTTATGAGACTGTAGATGTTGTTTGTGTTTGTTTCAGGTTGGTGTTTTGCTGTTTTAGTGAGGATAGTGATTAGTGAAGAGAAGATGGAAACACAGCACAAAATCCTGTATGACCATGAGATTCTGAAGAAAGATTATGAAACTCTGCAAGAATAAGTGGCTTCATCAAAAGGATGCTAAGGAGCTTAAGTTGGAAATCACACGTTTGCTAGAAGAATGTCAAAAGAGAAAGAATGGAGAAGGAAAAGTATAAGAAGCTGCTTAAGGAGATGTAGACAAAGGAGAGTGAGAGGACTGTTGAATTAACAGAGAAGAAAGATAAGGAGGTTTTGTTGTTAAAACAGAAGCTTAGAAATTGGAGGATAAGTATGTTGAAATTGGAGGTTAGCTTTTCAGTCTACCATTTACTTTGTGTAGCGTGAAAGAAATTTGCGGATTCATAGTGGTTTAAACTCTTCCTTTTCTGCCCTTTCACATTTTATTGATAAGTTTATACGCAATCGCATATCCTTGTTGAATTATAGTGGATCTCATAGGCTGGAACTTCTCCTTCGCCGTTGGTTCGAAATGAGAAGACTGATCGTTTCTCTTCGTTTGTTCCAGATTTTATTTGATTCATTTTTTATGTATAACCACATTTGTATTTGACTCTTTTTGTTGATATATAATTCTGAAATTAAAAAAAAAAAATTAGCAGAAAAGTTAGGTGTTGTTGAAGCTGAATTAGCAAACAAGGGTTATCTAATTTGCAAAACCTATGATGACATTTTCTCTTGAATCTGAAGATGTGATGATGTTAGGTGAAGAAAATGTTGGTGAGCTTGATAAACCTGTAAGAGAGAGTAACATAATCTAAATGCAGGAACCAAGAAACCAAAGACACAGGAATACTGTTTCAGAAGAAACCGTTGTCCCTAAGATCTATGTGGCTTTTGATGTTTCTTCATCATTTTCTACTGATCCATCTTTTGTCTTTCTCCGTGCGTGAAGAATATGTGGTTTAACGATCTTTTTATCTTAGGACTATTGCGTTTTTGTTTTGTCTAAATGTTACCTTCTGGAAGGAATTAGTACACAATTGTATTATCTACTAAACTCAAAATCAATTTAACTTTGCTAAGAAATCTCTAACAATAGCCAAAATTAGTTGAGTACTTAGTTAGGTTTATTTCTTGAATTGATGCAAGTTTGATATGATTTTAACACACTATGCCTATTTTGATTTGAAATTAATCTTAATTCTCTTGTTCATGGGCTTGAACTACATTCTCATGGTTATGTTACATTCAGATTTTCATAACCATTCTTTCAAACCCTTGATGATTAGCTTGAATGATATATTTTCTTCTAAAGAGCATAATTTGTTTTTTATAAAAGCTTCTGTATTTTTACGACTAGCATTCAGAAAGGAAAATGAAGAGACTAAAATAAAAAATAGATGTTTGGTTTATTTGTGTTTATAAGATGTTTGGGAGTGGTTTAGATCAAACATTATGTTTGGTGTGGAGAGTGAAAAGTAATAAATAGAACACTTTCTAGGTATAAACAACAAGCATTATTTTGAAATTGATGAATTACATTTAAAATCATTGGAAGTTATATATTACGGTTGCAAAAGTCTTATATCAATCTGGATTATATGATAATATTCAACCAGGGTGGAGTTGGATGATCGGTGATGGTAAACGAACCAAGTTTTGGTCTGATTGTGGCTTCTCGATAAGCCGTTGAAAGAAGTTGTCATACGGAAGGTTCCTGCGTATCTTTCTTAGCTTCTCGTGTGTGATTTCTGGCAGCGTGGGTTGGTTGTGTCATTTGGTTGATCCGTATCTTCATCTGAATGTAAGATAATTACTTGGTGCTTGTTCTAAGTGATAAAGTGTTCATTCGTATAATTATTATTGTACTTTAGGGTTTCCTATAAGTTATAGTTGTTATGTAAGTGTGTAATCGAATAGATATGATGTATAGACACAATCAAATAGTCATATGCGTATGTATGTGTCTATAGGTTTAGGGATGTCTTTAGAAAACATAAGCCTTATGAATAAGTTTGTTGTAAACTAGAAATACTTATTTTCATAATTAATAAACATATGATTTTCTGGTTCAACAAAATGTGATACAACAAAACAGAGCATTATTGTTTTCTAAAACAACGATCAACAAAACAGAGAGTTCTTTGATTGAGAGAGAGAAATCAACAGACAAATTAATATGTGCAAGTTGTCTGATCCAAACACTTTGAGAGTTCAAAGTCCAATATGGTATCAGAGCACATGGAGACAAAGATGCACCAAATCATTCCAATCTTCAAGGGAGATTCTTACAGTTTCAGGAAATCAAATTGACAATGATTTTGAAAACCAGAAAACTGTGGGATGTAATCGAGAGTGGAATCACAGAACCTTCATCTACAGATGCAGCACCTGTAGCAATAAGAGAGAGAGAGAGGATCGATTGCTTAAGAATATGATGGCGCTTCAGATTTTACAAAGTGCAGTTTCAGAATCGATTTTTCCTAGAATCACTTCTGAATCATCTTCCCGAGAAGCAAGGAACGCTCTTGAGATGGAGTTTCAGGGAAGCCAACAAGTCATAATGATTAATCTTCAAACCTTGAGAAGAGAATATGAAAATCTGAAGATGGAAAAACGAGAGACCATAAACGACTTCACAACAAAATTAATAAACTTGAGCAATCAACTTCGAGTACATGGAGAAGAGAATACCGATTACCAAGTGATTCAAAAGGTACTTATCTCCATACCACAGAGGTTTGATAATATCGTTGGGTACTCGAACAAACAAAATATCTATCAATTCTCTGAGTCACAAAATTGATAGTAACCCTAAAAGCGCATGAGAGGCGTCTGAATCTCTGAGAAGATCATATCAATGTGGGTGCTTTATATGGAGAAAAGCTTAAATCAAGAGGAGGAAACAAGCGAAGTAAAAAACACCATGAGAAGACCAACAAGTGGTGTGGTGTGTGTAAGATGAACAACCACAATGAGGTGGATTGCTTCAAAAAGAAAAATGAGAATGATATGTTTGCAACAAATCAGGCTACATAGCAAGAGATTGTCGACTTAGAAAGAATGTAAGAGCACATCTAAGTTTAGAAGAACGCAATGGTGAAAGTGAAGATGAATGTTACATGATTTTTTCAGTCGTTGAAGATAAAGAGACTCCAACTCTAGGCGATGAATCATAGCTAGTGGACATCGGATGTACCAATCATATGTCAAGGGATTCAAGACACTTCATCAACTTAGATTGAAGTAAGAAGATCACAATTCGGATTGGGAATGGTGGAAAAGTTATATCTGAAGGAAAAGGAGACATACAAGTGTCTACAAACAAAGGAGGAGAACATGTCATCAAAAATGTACTCTATGTACCTCATTTGGCAAGGAGCTTGCTAAGTGTTTCTGAAATGATATCAAATGGATATCAAGTCATTTTTGAGAATGAAAACTGTGTCATTCAAGACACAAAGAGGAGGAAAATCTTGGACATTAAGATGAAGGACAAAATCTTTCCAATAGAGTGGAAAAGATCAAGTGAAGAGACATACATTGCATACGAAGACAAAGAAGAGAAAACGAGTTTATGGCACCAGTGATTGGGTCATGCAAACTATGACAAGATGAAGCAAATGAAGAAGATGAAGACAATAGAAGATCTTCCAATGTTTGGAGTAGCAAAAGATGTATGTGAATCATGTGAGATGGGAAAAAATCAAGGAAAAGCTTTCCAAAGAAATTGCAAAGCAAAACAAGTCAATCACTAGAACTTGTTTATTGATAATTACTCTAATGTGGAGAATCATGTGTGGTCCAATGCAAAGTGAATCGATAAATGCAAGTAAGTACCTCTTTACGTTCATTGATGATTACTCTAAGATGACATGGGTATACTTCATGAGAAACAAAAGTGAAGTACTGTCAAAATACAAGTGGTTCAAACCATATATGAAAAATTAATCAGAGAATAAGATCAAGAGACTTAGAACCAATGGAGGAGGTGGATATATCTCAAAAGATTTCAACAAACTATGTCAAGAGAGTGGCATTCATCATGATGTAACAACTCCTTACTCTCCACAACAAAATGGTATTGTTGAAAGGAAAAATAGGACACTTGTAGAATGGCAAGATCGATGCTCAAGGAGAATGACTTACAGAATAAGTTTTAGGCTGAAGCAATAGCAACATCAACTTATTTGCAAAATCGATTACCATCTAAATCATTGGAAAAAGGTGTTACACCATTGGAGATATGGAGTGGAAAGAAACTAAGTGTTGAACATTTGAAAATTTTCTGATGTGTATGTTACATACACATACAAAACGAAAAGAGGAGAAAGCTTGACATCAAAGCCAAACAAGGACTATTGTTGCAAGACCGAATGACAAAAACGTGATTAGTGTCAAATGGATATTTCGGTTAAAGACTAATGCAAGTGGAGATGCGGTTAAACACAAAGCAAGATTGGTGGCCAGAGGATTCACACAAGAGTATGGCGTGGATTATCTTGAAACGTTTGTACTGATTTTAAGGTATGATACAATAAGAACTATTATGGTTATTGATGTTCAAAACAGATGAAAACTTTACCAAATGGATGTGAAGGCTTGTGGTTCTCTAGGATTTATAGAAGAAGGAAGTGAAGGTAATGTTCTTAAATTCCACAAAGCAGTCTATGGCCTAAAACAGGCGCCTAGAGCATTGTATGGTCGCATTAATGGATGCTTCATCGAGAATGGATTCAAGAGAAGCATCAATGATGCGGCACTCTATGTTAGAGAGGTACAAACAAAATATTGGTTGTTATCTTGTATGTCGATGACATTATAATCACAGGAAACAACTTAGAAGAAATCGAAGACTTCAAGGAAAGGATGAACGAAGAGTTTGGATGACAGATTTAGGAGAACTTAGTTTCTTCCTTGGCATGGAGATAAGTCAAGACAAAAATGGTATATTCTTATCAAAGAAAATTATGCAAAGAAACTTCTGAAGAGTTTGGGATGCAAGACTGCAAGAATTATCAACACCTTTAATACCAAATGATAGAAAGAAAGAAGTCTTAAAGGAGAACTTGAAGATGTTACAAAGTATAGAAGCATGATCGGAGGGTTTCTATATCTTTGTACTTCACGGCCAAACATCATGTATGCAAGTTCATATTTGTCTCGTTACATGGCTGCTCCAATGATGCAACATTACCAAGAAGCAAAGCGAGTTGCATACATGAATTAAAGCAATGTTAAAGGAACTCTAGACTATGGCATTCAATTTAAGCATGTCGAAGAACTAGAATTGGTAGGATTATCCGATAGTGATTGGGGAGGTTCGGTTGAAGACAAAAAGAGCACAAGCGGCTATGTCTTCACAATAGGATCAAGTGCTTGTTGTTGGAACTCAAGCAAACAAAAGACGTTGGCTTAATCTACTGTTGAGGCCGAGTAAATTGTAATTTGCTCTGCAGCAAATCAAGCAATATGGCTACAAAGACTAGTGAATGAAATCGGATTCAAAACTGAAAAAGGTACTCATATTTCATGTGATAATTAATATGCAATTACAATAGGAAAGAATCTGGTTCAACATCGTCGAACAAAACATATCGACATCAAGTATCACTTTGTAAAAGAAACTGAGCAAGAAAGGAAGATCGAACTCGAACATTGTCCAAGAGAGTTTCAAATCGCTGATATTCTAACCAAGCCTTTAGGCACATCAAGGTTCCAAACTTTAAGAGAAGAACTAGGAGTAACGATGAAGCCATGATCAAGGAGGAGTATTGGAAGTGATAAAGTATTCATTTGTATAATTATTATTGTACTTTAGGGTTTTGTATAAGTTATAATTGTTATGTAAGTGTGTAATCGAATAGGTATGATGTATAGACATAATCAAAACGTCATATGTGTATGTATGTGTCTTCATAATTAATAAAGATATGATTTTCTGATTCAACAAAAAGTGATACAAACAAAATGCCGAGGACAAGTGGCCAAGTGCTGTAGTCACTTTACAAATCCTCAATGCACCAGAGATCGAACCCCCTACCTGCAGTAATAGAAGTGTGATTTAAAAGTCAGTAGGCTAGTTGACAAAAAAAGTGATACAGTAAAACAGAGCATTATCGTTTTCTAAAACAACGATCAACAAAATAGAGAGTTCTTCAATTGAGAGAGAAAAATTGACAAACAGATTAATATCTATAAGTTGTCCGATACAACACTTTGAGAGTTCAAAATCCAATAGTGCCTACATTGTTGTTAGTGTTAGAAGATAGCAAAAGGAAGGGAGAGTGACCATTCGCTCTCTTGTTGTTGATTCATCAATTCTTTGTTAACTTAATAATACTCGGAGCTTCACTCCCGTTTCTTTACCAAAAACTGTACATTACAAATATGGGCTTCAAAATATTATTATTATCAAACTCAAATTGAATAACCGAAAATGGTAAAATGTTTTTAAAAAGATTTATTTGATAAACCCAAAAGGCTATGGAAGTGTTATCGATTCCTGCAATTTCTCTCCTTTTGGACTGTTAGTTATTCCTTCTCCTATTCTCAAACCCTAAATCAGTATAAGAGAAGACTCACTGTAAAAATCCAAATCCTTTCTTAGAAATTTCTCACCAGGTAACTTCTACATCTGCAAGAGTCGTTAAAGTTTGAATTTTTTTTTCAGATTTTCTTTTTCTTTTTACGATGCATCGCTGCATGTAGGGATGTGACTTTAGGTAAAACAACCCGGCCCGACCCAAACCCAAAATAAACCCGTCCAGAAAAAACCCAAAATAAAAAAGATCCAATAAGACTTAAAGTCTTAATACAATAGTAATATATGGGTTTTATATGGGTACCCACATATAAAAAGAGAAAGAATTACAATAGTAGAAATAATTCAAAATAGGAGAGAGAGTAAAAGAAAGGAGAGAGAGAATAAACAAGAGGAGAGAAAATAAAAAGAGGTGGGAGAGTAAAAAGAAGAGAGAGAGTAAAAAGAGGAGAGAGAGTAAAAAGATGAGAGATAGTAAAAATAGGAGAGAGAGTAAAAAGATGAGAGATAGTAAAAATAGGAGAGAGTAAATAGAGAAGAAAGATAATAAAAAAACAAAAGAGAGAGTAAAAAAAGTTAAAAAGAGGAGATAGAGTAAAAATAGTTAAGAAAATGAGAGAGATTAAAAATAGGAGAGAGAGTGAAGAGAGAAGAGAGTAAAAAGAGGAGAGATAGTCAAAAAGAAGAGAGAGAGAGTCAAAAAGAGGAGAGAAAAAAAAAAAGAGTAAAAAGAATTAAAAAGATGAAAGAAAATAAAAAGAGTTAAAAAGAGGAAAAAAAATAAAAAGAGTAAAAAATAGGAGAGATAACAAAAAAGAGGAAAGAGAATAAAAAAAAAATAGTAAAAAGAGTTAAAAAGAGAAGAAAAAGTAAAAATAGTTAAAAAGAAAAGATAAAGTAAATAGATAAAAGAAAAAAAATAGAGTAAAATGAGTTAAAAAGGGGAGAGAGAGTAAAAAAAGGAGAGAAAGTAAAAAGAATTAAAACATAGTTTTACTTTCTGATATTTTGAGTTGTCTCATTCTATGCTTAGTTTAAACAAAATCGGGAATTTGGGTTTAGGGTTTCTTATTTCTAGATACTTGTCTAAGATTTAGACTCTGCTGGGTTTTTGTAAGAGATGGTTTGTTTCTTCTATTGATCTGAACAAATAGTAATCTGGCTTTGTTTTTTCAGGAATTTTGATGAAGTTTATAAATCTAAGATTAAGCTGTGGATGTTGTTTGGGTTTGTTTCAGGTTAGTGTTTGCTATTCTGTTCTTGAAGATATGCTTGGTGAAGAGAAGGTAATGAAGACGGAGCTCGAAATCCGAAAGGAGAACCATGAGAATGACGAACAAGTATCCTGCATTAGAAGGCAGGTTAGAAGTTGTTGAAGGTGAATGTGCGTACGTGAGATCGCTATATGAAGTTGAAGTTGCAGTCTCGGGTACTCCAAGTGGTGTAATGTCAGAGATTGGAGAGTGTGATCATCTCATTGGTCAAGGAGTGGATGAAGTGAATGGTAATGTTAACAACAACACTGCAAATGGTAATACATATTTATCTGAATCTATGTGCTAAACTGGTTTTAGCAAAACCTCAGTGACATTTTCCTTGAATCCTATTTCTGTGTAGATGTGATAGTGTTAAGTGATGATGAAAGCAATGGTGACAGAAACCAAGAAGAACAATGCAGGATCAGAGCAAACTCATCAACTCAAAACCGTGCTTCAGGAGAAACCATGGCTAGTATGGCTGCTAATCATCCACAACCTCTTCCTGCTTCTTCTTCTTCATCTTCACCATTTTTATTTTCTTCTTCAGACGACACATGATACCCAGTTGCCACATGATTGGCCTGAGTGGGCAATCTTAAAACGTTACACTAAAGCCTTAGAACATTTCAGATTCGTCGACCAGAAGAAGTTAATCTGAAATTTCATTCTCTTATCTTTTCCTGTCTTCAAATTCTCTTATCTTAAGTTAACTAACATTATTGCCTTTTCTTCTGTCGAAATATTAAATAGATTATCCTTTTGGAGGAACTTGTACACAAAAATTTTACCTATTCACCCCAAATCAATTTAGCAGTCCTGAGAAATCATACCGGACCAGATCAAATTAAACCTGCTTGACCTTAAAACATATGAAATCAAACCAAACATAAACCGGAAAATCAAACATCTATTCGTAAATTAAGCTCAAACCGTTCAATTAAACTCAAACCGTTCAATTAAACTCAAACCGGTAAAAATTCGAAAAGTCCAATATTTTAAAAATTGTTAAAAGGTGTCGGGCGCACATACAGGTGAAATCAGTGTTGTTGAACTGTAAAATCGATCACCATTTTCTTCAGAGAAGATCTTATAAGCTCTCTCAAGGTAATGCTTTAGAATCTGTAATGCTTTTCGGATTCGCCAATTCTGCTAATCGATTCAGAGATAAGTAACTAGTGATTGTTTTTGCCGGAGAAGATATGGTGCCGGAATCTACGATGACGGAACGATGGTGTGTTGTTACTGGTGGTAGGGGATTCGCAGCGAGGCATCTTGTGGAAATGCTTGTACGGTACGAGATGTTTCATGTTCGCATCGCTGATTTAGCTCCGGCGATACAGCTTGATCCTCAGGAACATAATGGAGTTCTCGGCGAAGCAATTAGATCCAGTCGTGCTCAATATATTTCCGCTGATCTCCGAGATAAATCTCAAGTCGTCAAAGGTCCTTGATCTCAACTGTTTCAATTTCGTTTGCTTCGTGTATACCCAAAAAATTGGTTATCTTCATGGATCATTATTCGAGTTAGAGATCTGAAAATGAGTTGGAACAGCTTTTCAGGGAGCGGAGGTAGTGTTTCACATGGCAGCTCCGGATTCTTCTATCAACAATCACCAGCTTCATTACTCGATTAATGTTCAAGGTTAATAGCGTCTGCTTATTTTGTTTCTGTCAAACTGAAATTTGTTAGTTATTTATACTTTCTGCGATTATGATGTACAGGGACACAAAACGTAATTGATGCTTGTGTTGATGTTGGAGTAAAGAGGCTTCTTTATACTAGCTCTCCTAGTGTTGTGTTTGATGGGGTTCATGGTCTTTTGAATGCAAATGAATCAATGGCTTACCCGTCCAAGGTATTAGTTATGTTTTTTGGTGTTTTACGTTATCTTCAACTTATGCCTTTGACCTTGATGGTTTGTCTTTCTATTGTGGTTTAGAATTATGGATTCAATAAGATTTGCACTGGTATAATGATTCTATTTATGAACATCTAGATGCTGCTTTTGGATCTTTGTTACTAATGTATTGTTCATCCATTCAGCACAATGACTCATATTCAGCAACTAAAGCTGAAGGAGAAGAATTGATCATGAAGGCGAATGGAAGAAATGGACTTCTCACTTGTTGCATACGTCCGAGCAGTATTTTTGGTCCAGGTGATAAATTATTGGTTCCCTCACTTGTTGGTGCTGCTAGGGCTGGAAAATCAAAGGTTATATTATTGTCTTTGTCTCTATCTGCTGACTACTGTTCTTTTACCTTTCTTCTTCTCTTTTGTCTTGATACGTTGGTTCTTCTCACGAAGGCAGCAGCCCTTTTTTGACATATCATTCTTTAACGTGTTATATTACTTCCTAGTTAAGTAAATATGCTTTGCATAGTGGGAATTTATTCACTATTTCTTTTAGATTTCTTGGATTCATGAACATCGGAGTTATCTCTCTTAGAAATGGTGTACTGCTAGTTAAGGTGGGCTTTATATGATCAGGGATCTCACTAAAATGAATTTCAAAGGTTGAGATGTATTGTTTTCTTGGAATTCTTTTTTTGACAAAATCTTTCATAATTTTATATTTGATACAACAGTTTTCTGCTTCTATATTTTCCAGTTCATTATAGGTGATGGGAATAATCTTTACGATTTCACTTACGTTGAAAATGTTGCCCATGCCCATGTTTGTGCTGAGCGTGCTCTAGCTTCAGGAGGAGATGTTTCTACAAAAGCTGCAGGCCAGGTATTTGTTTTAAGCTGATTGCAAGTCTTAGTTTTCCAAGGTGAGGTTTTGTTCACTTCGTTTGAAATATTTTCTTCTTTTTCTGTTGTATTTAGATGTGATAGTCCCGTTTTATATGTTTTCCAAATTTCTTCAAAGAAGACGAATTACATCCCTTGAATTTTAAGTCTAAAAGGCATATAGTCAAACAGTAACTTATTAATGATGTTCTTGGACAATCCTAGTTGTAGGCTGACCTGACTTTTGATGAATATACAGGCATATTTCATTACCAACATGGAGCCAATTCAATTTTGGGAATTTATCGCACAGCTTCTTGAAGGACTTGGCTACGAGAGGTATTGCGTTTTCCTTAATCGTTTGGATTTTTAATTAGTGTCTAGTCATTGTAATATACTAGCTGATACGTTTAGTCACTTTATTTTTGTAAGATCTTTCATACACTTGAGCTTGACTTGACACTCTTCTCCAAAGTACTATCTGATTTCTTATTAAAGTTCAAGTTTTCTTTGTGAGGAAATTTCTGTGAAGAGAACTGAGATAGATGAGATTATCAATCAGCACTATTTTACAGAAGACATTCCATTTCAGCAGGAGAGAACAAATCAATTCTCTGATAGCCATTTATCTAAGAAGGAATTCACTGAACCAAACTTATCCCTTTTATTAATTCTTTCTACCGAATTATGTTTTGTAGGCCAAGCATTAAGATCCCTGCATTTGTCATGATGCCGATTGCACATCTAGTTGAATTGACATATAAATTGTTGGGACCATATGGGATGAAAGTTCCACAACTAACTCCTTCGAGAGTTAGACTTCTCTCCTGTAGCAGAACTTTTGATTCCACAAAGGCAAAGGATCTGTTAGGCTATGCTCCTGTGGTGCCACTTCAGGTTATACAATATTTGATTTAAAATAGAGAATTTGTTTGTGGCATCAAACATGGTTTTTTATGAAGCCTTTTATGAGTCTTTATATAATGCATGATTTGATTATTCTGAAGGAAGGTATACGGAGGACAATAGACTCATTCTCTCACCTAACAGCTGGAAGTCAACCCAAAAGAGAGGGCCAATCCAAAGCTTCTAGGATCCTTGGAGGCGGAAAAGGTATGGCCATATCTTTCAATTACCATGCTTCGCCTCTTAGCTACTTTTCGTTCACATGATACTTTTCCTTTTATTTTAAAGTCTAGACACAACTATAACATCTAAACGGTTCTACTAGAAGTGATGATGTTAAGTTGTTAGCAAACAATTATCATTGCGTAGCGGCTAGGATGTTAGTAAAACTAGATTGGGATGTCTTGATTCATTTATTCCGGCACATATTGAGAAAGCTGATTGCTGAAAATGATTTTGCAGTTGCTGATATACTTCTCTGGAAGGATTTAAAGCAGACTCTCAGTGCCATATTCATTCTAATTAGTATTTATTATAACTTTGTTGCAACTGGGTCTACCATTGTAACTGCTCTTTCGAAGGCTTTGTTGATATCATCAGTATTTCTGTTCCTCCATGGAATGCTACCAGAGAAAATGTAAGATTCCTTATATGCCAAATTTTGATAGATTTTCGTTGTTTGCAATTTCAACTGGCTTAACCAAATTCTCTGTTAGTCCATAATAGAAACCAGTAGGTCTTCTGTTTATAACAGTATCTTCGATTCCCTATAAGACATGAATTTACCATCATGTTCATGTCCCAGTATAAGGGAAAGATGTATTGACGATCACTCGTGAAACACTGCTTGTACAAACACTATAAGCATTTTGCTGTCTGTTAGCTTTATGAACAACTAAATATATAGTTGCTTATTTTTCAGATTGGGTTATAAAGTTGAAAAGATTCCTGCATCACAGTTTCATCTCTCGAAAGACTCATCATGTCAGCTCTCATTATCAATGCTCTCTTCATGGAACACCGCTGTGAAAGCTCTAAGATCTCTTTGCCAGGGGAATGATTGGAGCTTCTTTTTCAAGGTATTTTCGCCTCGAACTAGCTATATCTGGCAAGTATCAGTCGTACGATATCTCAATCCGAACCTGAAGCAGAAATAGGGAACAATGGTTAGTGAATTTAAAAACTGGTTTGTGTTTTTAACATCATAGGTGGTCTCCAGTTTGTTAGTATTGAGTTTCATTGGAGCCTTATCTCTTCGCAGCATATTTGTTAGAGGTACTCTTTCTTCTTTCGAGTTTAACTACATTGCGGTTATATGATTCATATAATCCATCAACAATAACTAGCTTCTCTTGCTGTTTTTCTTTGTTTTAAAAGGACTTCCTATTGCCTTCATTGGTTTTCTCGTGTACGAAAGAAAGGAGCAAGAGATCAATTCGATATTGTTGAGTTTTAAATCTTTCGTATGCAAGCAGAAATCTAATGTGTATGTGAAACTATTCGGAAGCTAAACGAATCAGCTTCTCTTTTTCCTATTTATTCTGTTTCGAACAACTTGTCACATTGGTTTGAGCTTTTTGTTCTTCAGGTATACATATATCTCTCTTTTTACTCACTTTTCTCTGGTTTTTGTTTACATTCTTTATCTAGAAAAAATGAATGTTTGCTTTCGTGGTTTGAGACTGCGTATAAGAAGGGATTATTGACCAGTAGTAGATTTGCAGTTTGTGAGTTAACTCGAGAAATCTATGTCTGAAAAATACTAGAGATTTTTATGTTTAAACAAAAGGGGTTTATATTTTTGATCGTGATTATCTCAAAAATTGAATACGTTAAACTTAAATCAAACTAAATACCCACATTAGTAATGCATTAAATTTTTATAAAAATATAATTTAAAAGTATAATTCTTCACAATTATAAAAAATACTATTTAATTTTTATATCCAAATAAAATTTTAAAATCAAATACCACTCTGACCAATTTTTAAGTGAAAAGTGATGTTATTAATAAATTTTATTTTGAGATTTTATGTGGATGTAAAATGAGAAAAAGTCAAGTAAAACTTCGATTAATAAATATGGATAGACTAAATTTTTGATTCACAAATTTTATTTTATGATTTTATATGGATGTAAAATGCGAAAAAGTCAAATAAACTTTTAACTACAAAAGTGATAGATTAAACTTTCAATTCACGAACCTCAAAAATAATTATCTGATTTTGTGTTGACTTTCAAAATAAACCTTTAAATTTGCATTGACCATTCAGTTTAACCCTGTCAAGTAAATCATTAACCCCATTTACTATTGTTAATTCTCGTCGTGTTTAGTGAAGCACATCGTTTCATATATCAGTTTTACTGATTAAAAATCAAAGAGAACACACACGAAGAAGCAGATAAAAGTGGTGAAAAACCCCAAATCTTAAATCTCTAGTTCTTATCTTCAGCATCCACTTCTCTTCTCTGCCAAATATGTTCTTTTGTCATATTGTTTCTATTCTTTTCTTTTATTTTGATTGATTAGGAAATGAGTTGCGGATCATCTTCTAGTTCGGAAAATTATGGTCGTGGATTTCCTTCTAGGTATGTGTGTTGTTTGGGTGTTAAAATCTTCACATCGAGGTCAAATGATAATCCTAGTAGCCCTTTTTTCCGTTGCGTGTGTAAAGAGGAGGTAAGATTTCCGATTTCTAGTAAGTAAATTTTGGAATTTTTTCACATTTATGAATTTCAATTAAGTATATTGTTGTTTTGGTGAGTTAGAAGCATTTGTTTAAATGGGTTGAAGATGCCGTCCATGAAGAAATTAAAGCTGCTTTACCGAAAATATAAGCAATGGAAACTAAATTCTAGAATGCAAAGTCTGAGTTTGAAGATATCAAAGTGGTGATTAGAAAGAGTTGGACAAGAGCAAAAATTCTATTGAACAACTGAAGATGTAGACAAAGTGATCGTTGATTGTGGGGACTTGTTTGTTGATTTTGGTAATTGTTTAATGTGTTATGTATTTGGTGAATGAAAAACTGATGTTATTGCCAAACATGTGATAAATTAGAGGAGTATTGATTTCGTTTGTTTCAATTGTTTGGTTGAACTCAATTTATGTTTATTGTTTTTTTGGTTTTGTTATAAAATATTTTGGATCATTTACATCAAAGTTAACTCTAACAACCAAAGAGAATGGAACATGTACCAAACATGCAAAATAAAAGCAAACAACCAAAGAAAATTCAGTTTCCAACAAGAAAGAAATCTGAAAGATAAGCAAATATGTCTGAAGTGAGAAAAGACAATATCCAAAACAGAAGAAATTAAGTCATTAAAACATTGAGATGTCTTTAAAACATAACATAAGTCTCCCTTGCAACACTTATGGAAAAATTTGAAGTTGTTGTGCTGGTGTACCTTGTGTGCCTTGGATTCGTTGAGTGTCTTATGTGCCTAGGGTTCCTGGAGTGCCTTGTATTTCCTAATTGCACAAACAATAACAATAAGAACAATAATCACAAGAACAAACAAATCCGAACAAGAATAAATAATCACAAGAACAAACAAATCCGAACTTGAATCTTCCTTGGTCTTCATGTTCTTTGCATTGGTGGTCTTTCACATCTTTGGTTTTGACAAGAGGTCTCATTGTGACCTTCCTCCCTGCAGTTAGAACACGTGATCACTCGAAGTTGATGGTTTATTCCTGTGGAACTAGATAACGATGAAGCTTCATTCTCCCTTCTAGCATAATTTGATGGTCTACCAGGATTGTCTTTCCTCCATGGTGGTGGCATAATTCCAATTTGATTTATTCTTGACCAGAGTAACATACCTTGTGCATGTCAAATTTTGTCGCTATATGTGTCACGCGAAGTCTGAGCCAAATAGTAATCACTCACAAAGTCGTGAACCTTCTATCTTACTGTAATGATGACAGCTGATCCATGGATACAGGAAATGCCAGTGATTTGCTACTTTTTTACACCCACACGTCCTCTAATTCATGCAACTCTGAAGTTTGTTCCACCTACTTCAACTTCAAACAGATTGTTGCAGTCATTAGAATAATGTGCTCGTTTGGTAAATTTTGTCTTCAACCTTTCAGCAAGCCTACTTTTTTCTAAGTCCTTGCCATGCATTGCCGCCTAACATCCTCTAACATGTCCAATAATGGTTTTTCCCTGACTTGCCTAATTGTTCTATTGAAGGACTCGCTCAAGTTATTCAAAATGTCATTGCAGCAAGTTTCAACCCTAAATAATACTCTAGACCAAGTGTGAGGATATTGGTCTTGCAAGGTCCGAAAAGCTCGCGAATTATAACTTAGAAAAGCTTCCATATTGGCAGCAAACTCGCCATGTGTATAACTTCGAGCGATCATCCAAAACAAACGATGTAGCTCCATATCTTTAATATCTTTCCTCTACTTCTCCATTTCATGGCGTGCACATTGTATGTGCTCAGTTTGAGAAAGTACAATGTGCACGATTTTAACCAGACCCTATAATGCAAACTATATAAGGTCAAAGTTGAGCTCTTACAAATCAACTTAGATTCACAAATTACAACTTAATTACAACTTAAATCAAACCTTTTGGTTGTCAAAAATTATGGAAACATTCTCTCCATCTCCAAGCTCTAAGTTTCCAGCTCATAAACCAATCCCAATTACTGTCATTATGTTATCACTATCTCGTCCTACAACAGCTAAGAGGTGCTATTTTATGTCCCGTTTGAGGAAAGCACCATATAAATCTATGATTAGCTTACATGTGCATTTCAAACTCTCTTTTTGCGAGTTAAAACAGATGAACAGACGATGAAATTTATACTTGCTCCCTATGTAAGGACCCAAAATGGTCTCAATCTCAAAAACAGAGTTTCCATTAGACTGCAACACCTCTGCTTGGTAATCCCAAATTTAGTCAAAGTGAGCTTCGTGAATTGTATTTCTTTCTTTAGCAAGTCGTGCCTTTGCCTTACCAGATTGATCCTTGCTGATATTTAACCTGTATTCTCTTCTCATCTCAGCTTCCATTTCTTGTTTTCTCATATTTGGACTTCACCTTAACATCTTTGCAAACAACCAAACAATCGTCTTTCGCTTTAGTAGTCGAGTATAACCTGTTCTATGACATGTATGCTCATCAACGAAGATTTTTACTTGCAGCTTTTATAATATCTTCTCATAGGAATAGTACATCCTCCATGAACAATATTTATCAGAACATTTAGCCTCAATTATGTTTAATTCCGATTTGTACATCCTAATATAATACTTAAAACCTCAATGAGTACCTTAATATAGCTATCTTAACCTTATCCTGAGAATTGAATGTTTTTCCCAATCTTAAGAACACACCTTCTTCAACTTCAGGCCGCAAACGTGATAGATGATCCTCGTCTTCGTCTAAATCTGATGATAACGAATCTGGAACCTTTTCGCCATCCCACACATAATCGCCACTGTCTTCATCGCTCCCATTTTTTGTTATCTAACCCAGCAGCTTTCCTAAAGTAAGTTTCAAAGTCTTCACACTCCTCTTTGTCAACACAAATTTGATCCCCATATTTTTCTATGCATTCCTCATCACCAAGTTCTTCCTCCTCTTTAAACCGTTTTTTTTATTTTCAAAAAGTTCTTCCTCCTCTTCGGACTGTTCGTCTACCTTTTCATCCAGGTTCGCCGGCGTCTGAGGTATCTCCGGAGGTCTCATCAGATATGAAACAGAACCGTCGGACAATCTCTGCTGGTTTAGGCTCCACATTCGCATTGCTTCGCTTTTTGTTCTAAGCATTCAAACTGAGCGAGGAGATGAAGAGTTGGATGCGATTTGGGGATTTTAGTTAATTTAGGGTTTCGAGTTTGTGTCCTTCGACTTTTAATTAGAAAATGATATATGAAACGTTACGTTTCACTACACGGGACGAGATTGATGATAGTAAACAGGGTTAATAATTTTTGTTATTTGAGTAAACGACGAGGTTAAACTGAATGATAACGCAAACTAAGAGGATTATTTTGAAAGTCAACACAAAATCGGGAAATTATTTTGAAGCCTCTTGAGTTGAAAGTTTAATCTACCCACTTTTATAAGCTGGAAGTTTATTTAAGTCTTTTTGATGTAAAATAAGTTACTAGAGATGCTTTTAGTTTAATCTAATTTATTATGGTGTTATTTGTTTAACTTTGTTAGTTTTTTTTATCAACAATTAATTATTATCCATAACCTAAATTCTTTAATTAAAATAGAGTAAGAATTAAACTTATCATCTAATACCAAACTAAATCAGAAATAATTAACTAAACCACCTAATTTTTAGTTCCTTTGTTTTTGCTGTATTAAAGTTAGTAACTATTTATTTTCAAATCAGTGAAGGATAATTTGTTTTCATTATGTTGCAACATAAGTCTGATATAAGAACTGAGATGTCCTAGGCTAATATAATAACTTCACCTCTTTCTTTTTTTTGTCCAACTTCATCTCTTCTGACACAAAGTTAGCATATTTATTTATTTAAAATAAACAATGACTTTTGTCTTTGTAAAGTAATTAATTTCGTGATAACCTAGCAAATATTTTTAGGATTATTTATAATTACATGTCTAACACTTCCTAATGGTCGTCACGGATTAGTTTAAATTTGTAACTAAATTTGCAAGGATAATTATAATATCTGTGTGTATTTATATATATGTATGTATATATTTAATTAGAAAAAATAAATAATCCGAAATAACTATATAGTGATTCAGTTCATCGATATACGAACTGAATCAAAAATTGAATTTGAGATTATAAAATTATTATTTTATAAAAGTTTTTAGTATATATTAATTTATATAGTAATAATTTAAAGAGATTAATTGTATATTACATTTCAGATTAAATTAAGAGTTTGTTTGGTTTAATTTAATTTGGTTTAGATTTCAGTTTCTCTAGGTAGTAAAAAGAAATTTATTTTTTTGTCAACGACATGAATATAATAACAAGTACCTAAAATATTGTCCCTACAGTCCGTAAAAAAAACATATATACCCGACTTAGCCTAGTAAGAGCATTTTCCTTAGTATTCAGGGATCTAGGGATAACGAACAAGGAGCAAACTGTAAAAAGAGAACTCAACCGTCAGAATTCTTCCTGATATGGATTGAAAGCCGACTATTCTTCTGGACGCTGAAAGATGTGCCACACCGTCTTGCAGTCTGTTGACACATCCACCTACGAAATTTGACGCTCCAATAATGCACTCAATGCCCAGATAATTGCCTCCAACTCTGCATGGAGGGGCAAAAGACACCAATGTCCACTCTCTGTTTCCAAAAATAATCCGTCCACTGGAAAACAAATCCAAACAAACCTCTTATGTTGATCGTTGGCTTTCCAGGAGGCGCCCACAAAACATTTATAACCTATGAAAGTCTGATTGGCTATGGTGGGGAATATCGACGCCGACTTGAAAGTGTCGAGCGTAGACTTGCTGAAGTCTATTGAAAACTTATTACCATGTCGAGTAGCAGACTATTCCTTATAATCAGAGATTGCCCTTGCCAAAATTAACTGAGGGTCTAAATCCTCATTCGAAAAACAATATACGTTTCTTGCTTTCCGAATCTGTCATATAATCCACGGGAACACGCCGGAATCAACCGGACTTGGGATTCTCCAACTCAGGTAATCTAGATTATACCAGACAGATCCTCCCAGGAACACTCCCGAAGCTGAAGGAATGAGAGACAACGCCCAGACTTGAAGAGTCGGGGGACACTCAAAGAGCACATGGGTGATCATTTCATACTCTGGTCCACAACGCGGGCATCTAGCATCCCTGCCTAGACCACGTTTAGTCAAATTCTGATAAACTGTTGTGCATCCTGTCAAAGTCTACCAAATAAAATGTTTGATTTTATTAGGTCAATCTAACTTCCAAACTTTCTTATAGAAAATATCAAAAGAAGGCCCGCTCTGACACTGATCATCCCATAGTTCACCCTCAGTTAATGAATAACCCGATTTGACCGAATATCTCTCCGATTTCGTAAGGTGCCAACCCCAATGATTTGAACGTTGGTTTGTCGGAATACGAATAGCCAAAATCAGCTGGACATCTCGGGGATCAAAATACTGACGCACAAAAATCTCCTTCCATGTACCATTACGGTGGTCTATAAATTGCTCAACCGTCATATCCAGGAATAAGTATAAGTCTGACCAAAGGGATGGTCTCGGATAAATATCTGGAATCCAAGAATCCTGTCACACCCTAATCTTTTTACCATCACCAATCTTCCGAATAAGACCTTTAGAAATCAAACATCGAATAGAAAGAGTACTACGCCATCCTATGGAAGACCCTACTTAGAATAAATTGTATTTTGGTTAACAATGACAAATCAAATGTCAAAACATTTATCAAATTACGACATTAGACAATAAAACATTGATTTAGTAATCAAATCCTAACAAAAAAATTACAATTGAGATAAGGCTTAAACCAAATCCATAACCGGAAACTAAGGTATCGAAAATTGGTTTATATGTCACCGACACTGTGACTATGCTAAGCTATAAGTTGTAGTTAGATAAAAAAATTGCGGTAGTAAAATATCTGATTAAAAATAAGGTATCTACTTTGACTTATACTTAAATTGTCGAACTCAGCTACTATTTTAATCACGAACCAAACTTATTAAATAATTATTTTTAATTAAACCATATAGAAATATATATTTAAAGTGTATAAAAAAATACACAATCTTAATTAATCAGGTAATTATTTTTTCAAAAAAATAACTTGCTTTATTGAATTACCTCTTCTGTTAGCATTAGTGAAGAAGAAAAAGTGATCAAAGTGACGTATGCATGAGACTTAAATTGTTGAACTCATCCACTATTCTAAATTACTAACCAAACTAACCAAATTTATAAATTTATATTTTTCATTCAACATATAGAAATATACATATATATATATATATATTAGACTATTAAGCTAATGGTCTGATATTATGATTGGGAAAAGTACGAGATACAAGATAACAAAAAAGCCTGAAAAAGAGAAGCTTTTTAAAATAGGGGTAATTAGCAAAATGACAATGCTATATGTTAGTTGGGAATCTAACTTTCATTGCCCAATTCAATCCGTAGCTCTTTTTCTTTCTCTTTTTTTTAATGTTATGTGTAAAATATTGGGTTCCTACGTTTGAATGTGTATAAGTTATGTTGATTGAATGTTTTCTTGTTTGTGTATTTGGATATCTTACCATTAATATAGTCAATTAAGCTAATGGTCTGAGCAGGCACGACTTGCATCTTCAAACAATCTTTTTGCCAAATTGAAAGCTTCGTTTCGACAGTTGAATATGTGAATTCGGCTTTAGTGGCTGAAACATTAGCAGTTTGTTCGGCAATCTCACGAGACTTGCTTCACTTGGAAATCCGATTGGATTCTCTTACCCTTATCACATCTATCAATCGGGGCGTGAATATCGGAAATAATAAGGCTCTTTAAAGTTTCAAGTTCTTTTTCAATTAAAAAAGTTTCAAGTTCCTTACTACCGTGGAAGCTTGCAAGCTTTTGTTAAAGCTAGAAACAAATTTCCAGAGATCATAATACAAAAATTCCAGACTTTGAATCTTCTATTACTCTTTGTCAACACTCTCTTATCTCCTTTAATCTTCTTATTAATCATCTACAACAAATGAATTATGAAGATGCAAACAAAATCAAAAAGTCCGTAAGACTTTTACCAAGTATTATAACTTCCTTTGGCTTATTCCTCAGTAATTCATCAGAAACGATCATTTCTTCACTAGTATCATCATCAACATTTACAAATCCATCATCAATATCAAGTTCTTCCACTGGATAATCAATCTCAGAAGCAGAGAGATCACATATTACAACATCAAAACTTGAATTCTCTTTGTAATTAAAACACAGTAATTAACCTTCACTTATAGAATGAGTTTTTACAAACTCACTCACTCCAGCCTTTTTCAAACGAAACCTCATCACCAATTCGTTTGATCCGAATTGGAACACTTGAAACCCAAAGGAGTCTTAAGAGTCACATTGTCTAAAAGTTTAGGACCTAATCTCACAAATTTTGCCGGAACTTCCTGTCAACATACACACATGAGTTCTCCATTTTTGTAACGGTTGGAAACTTGATCGAGTTCTTTGCTTTGCTTGGTTTGTATCAACACTTGACTGTTTGTTTCTCTTGGTTTTCCAGACAATGAAATAGTAACGAAATGGAGATAGAGTTTTACGAGTTCCCCAGGGTTAAACCTCCCAAAGTACGTCTGAGTGAGCTGAGCTCACAGAGGTAAAATCTACTATGATCAAGAGTGTCACCAATTACAAGAGAGATATAGATCAAGTCACACTTAAATCATGCTTTCAAGAACAGAGGAGAAAAATGTATGATAAAACAGAGAATCACTCACCAGATTCTCAACCTCAAGCCTCTCTTCTAACTCACCTCTAATGACAGTCAAATCTCTCTCACTCTCTCGTTTCCTTTCACTCTTTTCTAGTATCACACCTTCCCTGCTCTCTCTAGCACGTTCTCCCTTTCTTGGTCTCATTTCCTTTTTTAATCCTCTTTGACCCAAAAGTAACATTTCCTCTTTGGATGCATATTTAAGGATTGGATTCTTCAGAAGCCCATTAGAGAACATCATGACCCATCAGACTTGAATCACCTCAGCCCTCATGACCAATGGACTCAATTTATCCAGCACATCAACATTCGGCCTAGTGAGAAGAATGGAAGACGCAAAACCACATTCTCCACTTGGTCTTCTTCGCCGAACCAGAACGACAAAAAAAAAAATAGAAAGACCATCGGTCTTCCCAAAACCCCTTTTCAACAGGCAATCCACCGAAAAGATCCAACTTAATCTCCTTGAGTTGAAATCAATCGCTGAGCAAGCCCATTCGATCCAATGCCAATACGAACTTCTTCATCGGAACATGTTTTGTCAGAAAATCAGCCGGATTTTCCAAGGTACCAATTTTCTTCACAATCACTTCTCGTTCTTCAACCTTAAGATTCTCATTCTTATTGTCATGTGTTTTGTCCTCTCATGATAAACACTATTCTTTGCAAGGTCTATGGCGTTTTGTGAATCGTAGAAAATTTCTGCATCCAATTCACCAAGACCAAGCTCACATGTAATCCCTTTTAACCATAGAACCTCTTATGCTGCTTCAACCAGACCCATGTACTATGCTTCTGTGGTTGATAAAGTCACTCGATTTTGCAGCTCAAATCTTTATCTTACTTTGTTTCCACCAACCTGAAAGACGTAGCATGTTATTGATCTTCTTTTATTTAGGTCAACAACATAATCGCTTAGCCTTTGATATCCATAATCTCAATTTTCTTGAATGTTAGACATAAGGTTTTTGCTTGTTTCAAGTATCTGAGAATCCATCTAACTACACTCCACTATTTTTTTTTCAGGACTAGTCATGAAGCAACTAACAAGACCAACTGCATACGCTAAGTCTGGCCGTGATCCTACCATTGCGTACATCAGACTTTCCACTGCATTGGCATAAGGTATGTTTTCCATTTCCTTCATATCTTTCGATATTAATAACATGTCATCAACATATAAAAGCAAATAGATGTAGCAGCGCTTTTTGTACTCCCTGAAATACACACAAATGTCAAAATCACTTCTCATATCCCTGAGACTGAATAAACTCATAGAACCTCAAATTCCATTGTCTTGATGCTTGTTTTAATCCATATAATGCTTTATGTAGCAAACACACACTTTATTCTTTACCATAACCCTCTGGTTCCTGCATATAAATCTTTTCATTCAAATTTTCATGTAAGAAAGCTGTTTTCACGTTCATCTGTTATAATTTCATATCATAATTCACCACAACTAAAAGCATAAACCTGATAGTTATGTGTTTAACTACTGGAGAAAACACCTCATGATAATCTATCCCTTCAATTTGTGTGAATCGTTTTGCAACTAATCTGGCTTTGAACCTTGGCTTTTCAACTCCTTATATGCTTGGTTTAACTTTGTAAATTCATTTGCAACCCACTGTTCTTAACTCGTCTGTTATTGGAATGTCAGACGAAGTCTGATTCTTATTACAAGAATTTATCTCTTCATTTATAGCAGCTACCCAAAGTTCACGGTTCTTTCCAATAATTGCCTCTGTGTATGTTTTTGGCTCATCAAAATTAACCACCTCAGCAGCATTCAGTGCATGATATGCAACATTTGTTTCAATGAACCTTATAGGACGTTTAATTTCTCGTCTTCCCCATCCCTTTCCTAACTAACAATCATCATATCTTGCATCTTCTAACTCAATATGAGACTCATTCTCTTCATGTATTTCTTCTGGTTCATCGTCTTGATCATGAATAATGTATCATCATCAACACCACTTGATTCATCAATTTCTTTTGAGTTTGTAGGCAATATAAAGGTTACTCTTTTCCTTCTCTTGATTTCAGCTCTCTTCTCTGATTCATTTGATGCTTTGACAAACTCTGTGTAGACTACATCTTCATTAAAAATCACATATCAGCTCACTATACACCTCCTGTCTTCCAAACTCCATATTATGTACCGTTTAACTCCCTGCGGATAACCCATAAAGATTCCTTTCTTTGCTCTCGGCTTCAACTTCCCTTGATCAACATGAAAGTAAGCTAAACAGCCAAATGTTCTCATGGGAGAATAATTTTTCTTTCTTCGTGTCCATAATTATTCTGGTATCTGAAAGTTTATAAGCTTAGAAGGTATTCTATTTAATATGTAGATAACAGTTGAGGTAGCCTCAGCCCAATATGATTCTGGCAATCCAGTTTCTGTCAAGAAACTTCTAACCTTTTCCAAAATTGTTTTGTTTTAACCTCTCGGCAATTCCATTTTGCTATGGGGTATATGGGCAAGATTTATGTCGTTTAAAACCTTCTTGATCACAATATTCACCAAAAGCCTTGTTGTAGTATTCCAAACCATTGTCAGTTCTCATAATTTTTAACCTTTTTCCATTTTGATTTTCTGTCAAGACTTTCCAATCAACAAACTTCTCATATGTCTCATCCTTTGTCCTCAAAAAATTGAGCCATACCTTTCTTGTGAATCATCCACGAATGGTAAAATATTCTAGAGGTTCTTTAGAGATATGTATTCCTTTCTTGAAGGGTGTTTTGTGAGATTTTCCAAAAATGCATGGTTCAGATTTCTTAAAATCCTTGATCTCCTCTGATTTAATCAACTCTTTCTCCCTAAACAACTTCATGTTTACAACACACATGTGTCCCAATCTACTACGCCATAGATAAGTGAGCTTTTCAGCTACAAAACCCATATTTGCTTCAACTTTCTCTAGTTTACCATCAAGGAAATACAATGTATCTTTGTAGTCAGCTACCAAGGTTTCTTTCTCATCTTTGAACACTTGCAGTCTGAAATTTCTTGATTTATACCATCATCCAAGCATCTCTAACTGTCATTAGAGAAATCAGATTTCTTCTAGCTGTAGTTGAATATCTTACTTGTGACAAAATTATAACTAAATTATCATAATTCATAAACCTTATCTTTCCTACAGCAGTCACATCACAACTTATGTTATTTCCCATCAAAAGTTTACTTCCATCAATCTCTTCCACATTAAACATGAGATCTTTATTAAAATGTTACATGATATGAACATCAAGAATCAATAATCCATTCCTCTTCATTTCTGTTGCTTTATGCTACAAGGATCAAAGGTTCTTCTTGCACAGCTACAACAACACATGCCTTTGCTTTTTCTGACCTGCTATCATTTCCTTGTTGTTTTCTTTTGGGACATTCTCTTTTGAAATGATCCTTTGAACCACAAACCCAACTTTTTTGTTTTGGTTCTTGATTTTGACCTGCTTTTATCTTTCTGTTTTCCATATGAGAGTGATCTCTTTTCACTTCTCCCTCTACTTTGAAAGATCAAACCTTCACCTACTATTTGTAGCTTGTACAATCCCTTTTCTTTTAATTTCATTTCAATTAAATAAGATGAGCTTACAATAGCATTAACTGTGATTGTTTATCTTCCACTATTGTACTTCAAAGTGTGAACAAGCTTGTCAAATTGCTTGGGTAAATTGTTCATGAGAATAGCAGCCTTGTCTTCATCACTCAGGTCAACATGCACACTTGCTAGGTCAAAAATAAGTTTGCTAAACGCATCTAGATTTTTATCTAGGTTCTTTCCTGCATTCATCTTAAAGGCATAGAATCTTTGTTTTAGATTAAATCTGTGTGGAAACATTTTAACGTGGTATTCTGCTTTTAAAGCCATCCATGTGTCATATGCTATCCTTTCTCTTTTCACCGATCTGAGTACTGCATCAGCCAGGCTCGAGCATGTCAGATTCTTAGCTCGCTTATCTTTAGATTTCCATCTTGGATATGCTTTAGCCTTTACCAGTTTTCCTTCAGCAGCTTTCTTATCATACTCTTCACCTTTCAGATTTAGACTTGCTTCTTCTTCAAGACACACTGGCATAAGTGGATCATCACATTCCCCATCAAACTTCTCAACATCAAAACGTCTGTGTTGGTTCCATGTACTCATTCTTCTCATCCTTTATAGCTCTCTCCCCTGCAAACATAACTACATACCTGATAAAACTCACCCAGAAACTCAAACAATATCGAACCTGAGCAAAACTTGTGGCTCTGATACCACTTGTTGGAAACTTGATCGATTTCTTTGCTTTGTTT
>JAKUCM010001183.1:0-31328 GCA_023374145.1 Lepidium sativum | reverse complement strand
GAGATAAATAAGTGGAGGGAACATCAAAAATAATTTGTTGAAGTTTCGAAACGGGTCAAGAAAAAAGCATTATACACATATTTGGAGGTCCACGAAATGATTCAACTTTAGGCCCTTCTAATAAGTTTTAGTTGAATTTTCGATTACTAATTTTAAAATTTTTTAAAAATAAAGAATTTGAAAAAGACACTAAAAATAACTAAGCACATGACGAGAAAGATTCTTAAACTCCTTAACAAGAAATTCCAAGCTTACTCAACACTTCATTAACGACTAAATTATAATCTCATAACTGAGACCTGCACGAAGTATCAAATCAACACTTCTAATTTTAAAAAATGTCTTCACTTCTCTCTTACTTTATCGTCTTCTTCCTTAGCATCTCCATCCTTCTTCAGTCATCAAGAACATCATCTCAATCAAATCTGTGTAGAACTTCTTGCGGCAACATTCAGATTAGTTATCCTTTTGCCATAGACGACGGTTGTGGCAGTCCTTATTACAGACACATGCTCGTTTGTTCCAACAACAACACCAAGCTCGAACTTAGAACACCATCTGGTAAATACCCTGTTAAATCCGTAAGCTATAGTGATCCTCACCTTCTTGTCACCGATCCATTCATGTGGACTTGTCAAGATCGAGATAATTTTCGTCCCACTAGATCATTTAGCATTGATTCAAACACACACTTCACTGTTTCCCCTCAAAACGACTACTTGTTCTTCAACTGCAACACCGAGAAAGTGATCGTAGAGCCAAAACCGTTCTTCTGTGAGAGGTTTCCTGATAGATGTGACTCATCCTGCGATAGCTCAAGCTATCTATGCAGACATTTGCCCGAATGTGGATCTGCTTTAGGGTCTAGGGTTTCTTGTTGTTCTTATTACCCGAAAGCGACTCAATCTTTAAGGCTCATGCTGGATAATTGCGCGACTTATACAAGTGTGTATTGGAGGAGTACAGGTGTGGAGAATGCACCGTATGATCAGTTTCCTAAGTACGGAATTAGGATTGATTTCGAATTTCCAGTGACGACAAAATGTCTTCTTTGCCAAGAAACAACAAAAGGTGCTGGAGTTTGTGGGTTTAATACAAGGACGCAGAATTTCCTGTGCCTTTGTCAACAAGGCAACGCTACTACTTATTGTAAAGGTAAAAACTGTTATAACACTGAAATTATGTAATTGCTATAACGTCTATTCAATCATTTTTTATATTTACTTCAGATCCTAGCCTCGCAAAGCATAAACGCGTTGGAGCTATTGCAGGTAACTAAGGATGCTAAATATAATTAAGATATGAATTTTTGGTCAAATCATAACTATATGAATTTATACTTGTCGCTATCAGGAACGGTGACTGCAGTTTCAGCGGCCGGAGCGATTGGCGTTGCGGGTGGAGTGTATTGGTACATAAGAAAAGTGAGAGCTAAAGCTCCGGTCACTTGTGGAGTTCAAAGCAATGAGAACAGAATCTTCTAAAACCTCAAATGAAATCATAATCTTCAAACGCTAAAAGCATGGTCACGATCTTATTTCTCCTGTTTCTTTTTCTTTTTGTCTTTTTTTTTTTTTTTTTTTTTTCTTTTTTTGAAATTTGAATTTGTGTATACTACAAGTTCGGGATAAAGATTTCTGTGTATATGTTTTTTGTTTTTCTTGTAGTAAACTTTTTCTTTTTGGTCGCATAGTAGAATATTTCTGTAGGCATAAACCAAAACAAGAAAACTTTGTACAATGCTTTACCATTGGTATAAACCAAGGTAAAGTTCACCGAAGTAATTTTCACATGCTCAACTTCAAATATTTATGAGTATACAAGTCTTTATAAAACAAATCTTGCAAGAAAACAAAAATATATAAAAATTCCGTTTCGGGTATAGAAAAATTCAAATCTCACACCTCAGATACAGAAATTTCGCCTCGTTTTTCCAAAAAGAAAAGGACAAAACATCACATATGTAATATAAAAGAAAAAGAATAAAAAGGTGAGTAGTTGGTTAGCAAATTCTTCCGGAGTAGCAACGGAGAGGACCGGAAGAGGAAGTTAGAGAAAGGACAAGAGAACCATGAGACACCGGAAACCACTCTGCTCTTCTGTACAAGGGCGTGACGGTTCCGTATCCAGACGGCACGAAGTAAGCTCCGTTCTTGAATACATCTTTCGACGTTCTCCATTTCCATCTCCTCCTATCATATCCACTATCGATTCTCTTTGTCACCTATTTATATATATATATATATATATATATATATATATATATATAACAATCATAATTGTAATTCAAAATTAGATATATTGTTCAAAATCATAATAGTTTTATAAATAACAATACCTGTTTCTTGCTTGGATCATCGGAAGCAACGAAGTAGTTGCCTTCACTAAAGATGGTTGGATCAGCACTTCCTCCAATTGCATACATTTGCCATTTCTCGTACCTATTGTTTGCTATATGCGCATACCCTCTTCGTACCCTGCCATGTCATCAGTCACATATCTATGTTAGAATTTTATATTATATTAGTCCATTTTGTTAAAGAAAGCAACAAAATATTTATATATTCACCTAGGCATTCGCTCAATGAGACCTGGTCCAAAATGGTTGAATGCTATTGTAACTCTCATGTTATTATCTTCCACATTATTGTCATTATGTCCAAGTAACATAACCTTCATACAAAAATTCCTAATTAACATCATGTCTTTAAGAGATTATTTTGTGGTATTTACAATGATGTAAAATATAAACTTACTTTATCATGCTGTGTGAAGTAGTTATTAGATATAGTGACGGCTGTAGAAGCATGAAGCACATCGATCAAACCATCTTGACTCCGAGAGAAGTAACAATGATCAATCCAAATATGTGAAGAATCAAACACTGCGATTGCATCACCGTCTGATCCTTTCCGGCTACCAATATGGGTCGGGCTGCTCCTTACCCGGCCCGAATTACCCGGTTTACAATCATGAATACTAATCCCATGTATAATGATATGGCTTACGTGTTGGATCGTTATGCATGGTCCATAGGCAATTTCTACTTTTACTCCTCTTCCATCAATCGTCTTGTACCTGTTCATAATGAGCTCGTTTCGTAACACTATGACCATGTCACGTGCGAATGTAATCCATAGAGGTTTGGATTGGATCACAGCGTGTCTTAAGGTTCCAGGTCTAGGGTTTTCGGGGTCGTCTGATGGGTTTGTAACCACATAGATCGATCCGTATTTGCCCCCAACCGCAGATTTCCCAAATCCAACTGCACAATCGGCTAAGGCACGACGGTTAGAAGCCCAATTAGGGTTTCTACGCCAACAAGAATCAATAGGGTTTAGTAATGGTCTAGGGACTGTATAACCATAATTACTATATGCAGCTTCTACAAGAAAAGACGAGAAAGCTGCAATGAGAAGTGAAACTGATAAGAAAAGAGAAGCCATTTGCTTGGAGATGTGAGACTTGAATTGAACTATGTGTGTGCGACTATATATATACATGATCACAGAGATATAAGCTAAAGAATAAACATATGATCTTTAGACTTATATATATTATAAGTATATTTGTGAAAGATGAGAAGGTGGGACACACGAATGGCGCTGACTAATGAAATGAAATCTATTTTATCATTTGGATTACAATTGTTATCAATATACTCTTTTGATCAATGCTCTTATAGTTATAATTAGACGTGGTTGCACGAGCTTGAGATGACGATGGATTCGTTTGACTTTGGAATTATTTTTGTATTTGTTTGACAATCAAACAAGTTTTGGGTCTATATACTCTATATAATAAGCTTAATTATAAGATACATTTAAACTTTAGTGATCACTAGTCTTTTCTTTTGAACAAAATAATATAAACATTTAACTAGTAGTCTATGATTAGTTGTTTTGGATTGGTACATGAAGACGATGCATTTTTGACATGCATGGTTTTGGCCGACGCATACAACATGTTGCCAACTATCAGATTTAATTTAAATGTAAATTATGATCTTATTTAGTATAAGATAAAAAAAAATGATAATAATATTAATAAAAACTATATATATATATATATATATATATATTACAATTTGAGACGACAATGGCAAATATCATTATCATCACTTTTATTCTTAGTACTAAAGTCAACTTCTGTCAATTCCGTATATTTCCTACAGCATTATACTTTCCTAGAGATTGTGTAATTAACAATTTAAAAGAGTGATATTTATGAGATGAAAATATAATTGATACATTCAAACATTATTCAAACATTAATAACATTAGATTAATACATGAAGCATTACATTATAAATAAATTTAACAAACTCATACCGTAATGATGACCAACTTTTACAAGACCTTCCTATCTTTAATAACATAACGCCGTACACGACCATTATTCAAGCTATCTATAAAACATTATAAATTTCAAACTGTACTATGAATATAATCCAATTTAAACCAACCAATTAACTTTCTTTCTCTTCAATAACCTTTTACTATATCACATTTGTTCTTAAGCATAATTGCACATTCCATAAGCACATGATCTTCCTTTCTTGCACTTCTTAAAGCAACCTCCACAGTGTCTCCTATCGAACATTGGGTTTACACAATATCCATTGCAACAAATCTCCGAGTATTGACAGCTTTTTCCACATCTTCCGCAGTTCAATTTGTTGGTTCTGAAGTCGACACACCTCTTACGACAACAATTACGACCTGGACTGCCTTTGAGACGACATACTTTGGAGCTTTTGTCACATGTCATTGCACTTACACGTTTCTCATTTTTGTTCCTTCCAGTAGCGGCTATCTCCGGACCATCTTTGCCTTGATGTTTCGCCTGAACACTTAACGGTTCGCTAAATGTTATAGCAATGGCTAAGACCATTATAAGCACCATAATGAAATATGATATCTTGAATGTGTTCATGATATATATATCGTTCTGTTAAGAAAGCAACTAAGAGTCAAAATTGAAAAGAAAATGTTTGGAGTTGGGATGCTTTTGCGTTTGTATGTATATGAATACTTTTAGGTGAAGAGTAACGAAAGAAATGAATGGTATTTATAGACGAAAGAATGATGCATAGGTCAAAGAAGAGAAAATTAGGTCGTTATGAGATAATATTTGACTGTTTAAGACTCTTTAGTGGAGTGGTCAATTAAATTCGAATAGTTGAACAAGTTAGGTTCGTGTAGAAAAATTCCATAAATTTCTAAAATTAGGCATCTGGCAATATATAAAATATAGTTTATCAATATATATTACCAATGTCGTTTCCAAATATATATGTTATTTGAAGTACCATGTGAAAGCACGTTAAAGGTGGTTTTTTAATTTGAATTTCTATCCTTATTAAAATATTAAATTTTAATATAATATATTTTTTAATTAAATTTTAATTACAAAAAAGAAATGACCAATCAAAAAAAGATAAATAGGCTAAAGGTTTCTTAAATTTTTTTGATGATTTTTTTAAATAAGAAACCATCGTAACTCCTATATTTACATTTTTTAATATTATAAAAAGGTAAAAAATTCTATAGAAACCACCAATAATAGTGGTCTCGCAAAATTAAAAAGAGGGGGAGGGATCTAGATATTTTACAAAGAATCAAAACATGAGAAATTTAAATTTATTATGTAGAGACAAAATAAAATAAAATAATAATAACTGAGAAGGTTATTTTCAACTAGTTTAATTAGTAGCTTCTCGATCATGTCTGTAACTGAATTATATCACTTTCTGAGAGCACCTCCAATGGAGGTTCTTAGCAAAGTTTCTTAAGAGTAGAAAAATAAAAAATAATGAAAATAGAGGTGAGAGAAAAAGAAGAATCTCTTAAATAAGAGATTTAAGACCATCTGCATCAAAGAACTCCTTAGTGGAGTTCTTAAAAAAAAATGAAATAACCAATCAGGATTCGCCATGTGGCAAACCCGTCTCCAGCAGTCTCTCCCTGGTGAACCTCTCTTCACTATTTGGTTATCTTTTTATTTTTTTAAGTTAAAAATTCTTTGAAACCTGAGCCCAAGAACCCCTTCTAAACCCTTGATGCAGATGCTCTAAGAGACTCATCTTAGAGTCTCTAGATAACTTGTTCTTATTGGTTTGTTTCTTTTTTTAATAATTAAAATTTAATTAAAAAGTAAATTATATTAAACTATTAATTTTTTGTGATTTAGAGACTCAAAAGTAGAGACCCATGGATGAAGATGGTCTGACAACCCCATGCAGTTTGTTTGATAAGTTCAAAGGATTTTTCTACTATTTTGTGTTATTATTATGTCTTCAGTTATAGTAATAATAGAGTAAGTAATACTTGTGAATTGTATGTGTTATTCATTAAAATAATTACAGACATATTTATAAGTATAATTCAGAGTGGCATTTGGCCTAGTGGCAGGTGGTAAGTCTACAAGAGGCATGTGCACTTGCACATCCCGGGATCGAATCCCCCTGCTTGCATTTGCAAGAACTTGGCTAATGGGCCGGTCATTTGTGGCTCAATGTTGATAAAAAAAAGTATAATCCAGAGGAAGCTACCTTAAAGTATAAACAGAACATTCCTAAAATGAAGATAATAAAAAATATGATAATAAAAGTGAGAGCGTAATCATTTCTATGACACGTTTTCATAAGATGGAGGTGCTGAAGCAACACCATCTTGTCCCTTAGTTTAGTAAAAAGTTGACGAGATGGCGGCTTGGTGAGAGCATCCACAAGTTGGTCTTTGGTGTTGACATGAGGTACACACAAGCTTCCGGATTGTATATGTTCTCAAACAAAACGATTATCAAGGGTGATATGCTTCATTCGAGAGTAAGAAACTGGATTGGAACATAGGAATGTGGCAATGATATTGTCGCAATAAATGATCTAAGGTTGTTGTAGTGTAAGCCCAAGTTCAGTTAAAACATTGGAAGTCCACCGTAGTTCTGCTGAAGTGTTGGCGACTGACGTGTACTCAGCCTCCATAGACGAACGTGCCACTCTATTTTGTTTCTTGGCTGACCATGAAACCAGATTCTTTCCAAGGTAGATGATGTACGCATTAATGGAAATGTAGATCATCGGAATCACCTGCCATATCTGCGTCGGAGAAGGCATAAAGGCTCAATGTATTGCTTGTAGAGAATAAGATCCCATGAGATAATGTACCAGACAAGTAGCATAGAACCCTTTTTGCAGCCTTCCAATGATCTTCAGTCGGTTTATGCATGAGTTATGACAATCTGTTGACTGCATAGGCAATACCAATACATGTAAAAGCCAAGTATTGAAGACTACCTACAAGTTGACGGTAGTTGGTGGGATTGGAGAGTGAAACACCAGATGAGAGTGTTAGCTTCGAAGATGAGGCTATAGGAGTATACACAAGTTTGACTTCTAGCATGTCGAAAAACGTCTGATTTGTAATTTGCTGCTCACTATCACCGATATATCATTTACATAGACTACTAGATATGTGAAATTATTGCCAGTTCGAAGAATAAATAAAGCCGTGTCAACCAATGAGTCAGAGAAGATACGCTATTAGCTTAGTGTACAACGTACCCGGAGCTTGTTTAAGCCCATATATTGTTTTATTCATGCGATAAACATAGGAGGGATTATCTTTGTCTACAAATCTCAGTGGTTGCTCCATATAAACTTCTTCTGATAGTGTTCTTGCAAAAATGCATTATTAACATCTAACTGGAGGATATGCCAAGACCTGGATATTGTGATGTTGAGGACGAGGCGAATTGTTCTGCATTTGATTACAGGGCTGAAGGTGTCAGTGTAATCACGTCCATATTCCTGATTGTAGCCCTTGGCGGCGAGCATGGCTTTGCACTTATCAAACGATCCATCTCGCAAGAATTTGTTCTTGTAAACTTACTTCAATCCTATAAAATTTGTATCTGAAGGCCGAGGGACCAAGGTGAGTGTTCGATTAAGTACAAATGTATCAATCTCTGTTGACATTGCTTGTCTCCATCTCCGATCCTTTAGATCCTGGTTCAATGGTTCAAGAGGAACACATGAAGAGAGTTTAGCAGCGAGACTAAACCTAGGATTTTGCTTCACAATATTATTCTCCCGATGATTTTGCATCGAGTGCGTGTTGAGCGGCAGTGGATTCTCAGTGATCATTGTTGAAGGAGCGTTATCATTATTGAGTTGAGAAAGTGAGTGGGCATGTTGTGCCTCAGAAATTTGTGGATATGAAGTTGTAGTTGGACCTGATATAAGCCTATTTTGAATTTGACCGTATTATGGTGGTTGAAGACGTGATCTTATTGGAGAAATAAGTGGATCTGAGTTTGATGGGCCTGAGGTTGGGCCCAGTTCACATGAGAAGGATCTGTGATTTGTGGTTCACGAACAGAGATGACTGACGATGGTTGCTACAACATCAGAGCCGGTAATACCGCGACAGTCAGAGTGTTTTGCGAACTCGACGAGGTTGACTAAGGAATCTCTGGCGATACCTGCAAGCGAGAATCAAAGATTGAAGTTCCCAGTGTCAAGGGCGAAGGTAGATCTGAGCGTACTAGTGCCAGCGAAAAATGATTGAGGAGAGGCTGAGTTTGTGTTGGAATGGGAAGATGAGGCGATGAGGTTGAAAAAGAAGACATCAAGTCACAGAAAGGGAAGATACTCTCATCAAACTTGACATGTCTCGAGACATAAACTCTCTTGGTGCTAGGCTGAAGACACATGTAAGAACTTTGGGTTAAATACTACCCGATAAAGATGCAAGGTGTGGAATGAATATCGAGTTTGTTGGTGGTATAAGGGCGTAGTCAGGGGAAACAAAGACTACCAAAAACTTAATTTTCCATAATTTGGGGATGTCCCAAAAAGCTTGTGAAACAGAGAGTCCATATCAAGTATCGGGGCCGAGAGTTTGTTGATGAGATAGACTGATGCGGCAAAGGCGTATGTCCAGAAAGATGTTGGCATGCCGGCTTATGAGAGAAGTGTCAGACCGGTTTCTACGATGTGGCGATGGTTGCATTCCAAGATGTTATGCTCTGGGGTGTGTGGTGGAGACACGAAGCGCGAGATATCGGCTGTGAGAGGTATGACCGTAAAGCAATTAATTCGCCCCCATTATCTGAGTACAGTGTTCCAATTCTGGTTTTAAACTTGTTTTCCAAGAGCTCTTTAAAAGGAACAGATGTTTTTTATTTATTTTGGATTTAGATTTTAGGAGAAAGAACCAAGTGTAACGGATAAAGTGGTCTATAAGAATCATGTAGTATTTATAGCTGTCAGTTGGGGTTGGAGAAATCCAAATATCGGTGAAAATCTATTGAAGAGGGTTGAGTAGAGGAAGTAGTTGTTTGAGAAAAAATGTAACTTTTAACTCTTATTGATTGAGAAAGTTTGGCACGTAAAATCTTTTGCAGAGATTTTAAGTACGAGGTAATGAAGATGAATAAGAACTTTTTGGAGAATAGTCGTTGAGGGATGTCTAGAACGAGAATGCCAATCTTCATGAGTAGCTGATGATTTTGGTGAGGTGAAGAAGGATGTGATGGTGGAAGAACACACTGGCCACTCGTATAACTCAAGCTTTGCATTGGATCAACGGAACCCCCGAGTTCAGATCCTTCACCTAGAAGAATGTTGGGGAAAATTCAACAAAAACCTTACTAGTGTTATAGAGACGATATACGAAAATCTGATATTTTTGAATATGTGGTACACATAGAACATCACTTATAGTTAGAGTCTAAGGTTCATTGAGTATAGGAAGTGAACCCATACGTGTGATGTGAAGGCATGTGCCATCACCAATTTGAATAGAATCATCACCATAATATGGATGGTGTAAAGCAAGGTTACTGAGATCACTCGTCATGTGGTGAGTGGCTGTGCTGTCGAGAAGCCTATGGTGTGGTAGGATGTGCAACAACTATGTTTGCAGACGGTTGCCAAGGAGGATATTAAGATGTATCATTGCGAAGAACAACATATTGGTGATTGATGAATTGGAGACATCCCTTGGTGCTATGGCCTTGTGTTCCACATACCTAACAACAGCCTTGGTAGTCACAGTTGGTACATGTATCTTGGTGTGGTGCAATGTTACTGATATGCGGTTACTAGAAGACCAAGGTTGTTGATGCTTTGAGTATGGATGCGCATTAAAGGCCTTATTGTTGTAATGAGCTACAACATTATTGGTTTAAACTGGTGAAATGGAATTAACAGTTTCAGAGGTGAGAAGTTTGGCTTCTATATTCAGGAGCTTCTCATGAACTTCAAGGGGGAGCAATGTCACGTCCCTCGATCTGGTCAACGACTGTTTTGTACTCTTCTAGAACGCCCACAAAAATATATTCAAGATGGTCTTCGTGATCCATTGGCTTTCCCAATAGGGCAAGCTGATCAAATTTCTTCGTTAAACCTTGCATATACTAATCAACAGATTTGGTACCTTTGTGGTAGGTTTAGATTTGATGGCGAAGCTGTTTGACATGACCCCTACTCGGTTTAGCGTAAGTGTCTTTGAGCGTTGACCATATGTCTGCAATAGACACAAATCAAGATACAAGGGGTTAAAGAGACAGAAAGATTGAACCGAGAAGACTACTAAAGAGCAATCAAGATACAAGAGTGTGTTACTGATTCACGGTGGTAACATTATTAATTTTGATAGTCGATGGTGGTTGTGGTGTGATGTTGGTGAGGTCATGAGCGAGACCGTAATCTCGTAGGAGTGCTCAAACCTGCAAACTCCATATTTGGTAGTTATGAGTGGATAGTTTCGTGATGTTGTCCATGTTAACATTAAGAAGCGTCTGAGGAGTTGTGTCAACAACATCTGTTGCGTTGGCAACCACATAATTGATAAAGAAACGAGAACAGAGAGAGGAAAAAGAGATAGAAAATGAAGAAGTGAGTCAACGATGATAGGCGGCGGTGAGGATTATTGTAGCGCCCCGACCAGAGGTAGCGCTTCCGACCCAAGGTTCCGACCCAAGGTTCCGACCCAAAGGCTTGTCCGGGTGATTCCAGGCAAGTCGAGACTCGAGTGTTAGACGAGAAATAAGCTAAGTTGGTCGCGCATCGGATAGGATGGGTTGGGCATACCATCCAAAAAACCTAGGTTGGGCACAATTTGGATAAGTGTCGAGACGATCGACCTAAGTGATCGAGGAAATTCGAACGTTCCAACACCCTGATCGAGTTCTTCGGCCGCAGTACGTTTCTTTTGCGAGTGTCAAGTCATCAAGTATTTAGCGAGTTGACCTTAAGCGCACTAAGAACGAGTGGATTTATGCAAAAACTGTTAGAACTAACACCAAAGATTAACTATACTTGCAGAAAATAAAGAGAGAATTAAGGGAGAATATTAGAGAAGACTCTTATCTTTTTCTTACTTATGAAAATATCTTACAGTGAGTGTTTATATAAAAGGAGATACAAGAGAGAAAAGACAAAGTAGAAAAAAGAAAAATAGAATTGGAATCATATCCTGGGACAATCTATTTTTTTCCTTTTTTTCAAACGGCTATGTTCCCCTTAAAACCTTTTCTCCTTTGCTTCTAGAATAAGCGTCTTCTAGGGTAAATGAACTCGACTAATACTCCCCCTCAAGCTAAACCGTAAGGAACAAAGGCTTAGCTTGGAAACCCGAACACTACACCTCATTAAAAACTTTGATAAGGAAAACCGCGTGGGACAAAACCTTTAGCCAAGGGAAATTGAGTGTGTAGAACTTGAGGTTTAGAGGACATGAAGTCAAGAGCGTTCCAAGCTCACAAGACCAAGCTTACTATATATATGATTGCAAACCTTGGTACTTGCGGCTTTGGTGAAGATGTCCGCTAATTGATCCTCACTTGGTGTATAACATGGGAGAACTACACATTCTTCTATGCGCTCACGAACTTTGTGACAATCCCCTTCTACGTGCTTAGTTCTTTCGTGAAAAACGAGATTAGATGCTATGTGAATTGCTGCTTGGTTGTCACAATGCATAGTAGTTGGTTCCTATGCTTCTTGGCCTAAGTCCTTGAGAAGAGATCGCAGCCATACCAATTCATTGGTCAACCTCATCATCGCTCTATACTCCGCTTCGGCACTCAAGCATGCCACCACCTTTTGCTTCTTTGTCTTCCAAGTCATTAGGTTGCCTCCAAAAAATGTACAATACCTTGTGGTAGACCTCCTATCATTCCTATCTCCAGCCCAATCCGCATCACAATATCCCGCAATATCCGAGCTCTCATTTTGTCCCATCCAAATGCCTTGATTCGAGCTTCCTTTGAGGTACTTGAGAATCCTCTCCATCATTGTCCAATGATACTTTGTTGGTGCTTGCATATGTTGACTCACTTGATTCACTACAAAACACAAGTCGGGCCGAGATATTGTAAGATAAATTAGCTTGCCGACAAGCCTCTGATATTGTGGAATGTCGTCAAACGGTTCGTCGTTCCTCTCCCCCTTTCGGTTGACCTTGTAGAAGTCTTCAAGAGGAGTCTTGGCTGGTCTACGTCATGCATACCTATCTCATTAAGCAAATCGAGAGTGTATTTTCGTTGAGAAAGAAATAAGCCATCCGAAGATCGGCAAATTTCAATACCTAGAAAATACCTTAGTTCTCCTAGATCTTTAATGTCAAAGATAGATTTAAGATAGATCTTGGTGGCTGCAATGCCGTCCTTATCATCACTGAAGATGATAAGATCATCGACATAGATCAAAACCACCATAATACCTTGGGGACCCTTAAGGTTAAAGAGAGTGTGATCCGCTTCAGATTTCTTGAACCCACGATCTAGAAGAGTGAAGCTAAGCTTGTGGTACCAAGCTCTTGGTGATTGCTTCAAGCCATAGATTGCTTTCCGAAGCCTTAGAATTTTTCAAGGAGGGAATTTAGAGTCAAGACCGGGAGGCGGGACCATGTATACCTCCTCATCAAGTTCACCTTGAAGGAAAGCATTCTTGACATCCATCTGCCACAATTCTCAAGATAGATTATTAGCTAAGGAAAGAACAACCCTTACTGTGTGAAGCTTGGCAACCGGTGCAAATGTATCGGTGTATTCAATGCCATAGGTTTGTGTGAATCCGCAAGCAACAAGTCGAGCTTTGTATCTCTCAATAGTTCCATCACTCTTGTATTTGATGGTAAACACCCAGTTGGATGTCACAGCTTTCTTGCCTTTAGGTAAATCCGCCTCATCCCGCGTTCGGTTTCTTTCCATAGCATGAATTTCATCATCAACTACAACTTTCCATTCCTTGATTTGCTTAGCCTCATCATAGCTTTGGGGAACCTGGTCCAAAACAAATTTTTCCAAGAAAAGCTTGAAAATCAGAAGGTAAAAGGTCAATCGAAAAAACTGCTTGAGACAGTTGGGCCACGGCTTAAGCATTGTAATAGACCCTCATGTTTCAAATCTATGTGCTTCTCCGGAGATGTTGAGCAACCGGGTCAGGTCCGGGAGACGGATCTGTTACAATATGATCGTTCGGTGAGGCTTGCTGACCAGAATGTGAATAAAATCGTGGTATTGGGTGCAAGGCTGTTGATCCATAAGGATCGGTGCACTCAGGACACTTGAATCCCGGAGAGAAGTAGGCTGGGCGCTTGGAGCCCGAGAAGAAGGTTGGGGGCGTTTGTAGCCCCGGAAGATTCAGTCGTGGGGTCTTGAGTCTCTGACAAATCACAGAGATCCTCCCAATTCTTTTCTCCATAGAATCCATGATCCTCAATGAATTTTACATCCCGAGAAATAAGAATCCTTCTAAAAACTGGATCATAACATTTGTATCCTTTTTGGGTGGATGAGTAACCTAGGAACATGCACTTCTTGCTCTTGGCTTCAAGTTTGTTCCTAAGCTCTCCGAGCACTAAGAAAAAACATACACAACCAAAGACACGTAAGGGATTCAATGGAGGTTCGGTTTTGTTTAATACCTTGTATGGAGACACATCTTGGAGAATTTTTGTTGGTGTCCGGTTAATGAGATAACATGCTGTCATGACTGCATCCCTCCCAAAAACTTTTAGGGACATTCATATGAAACATTATGGATCTTGTAACTTCCATCAAGTGACGGTTTTTCCTCTCCGCAACCCCGTTTTGCTTTGGGTTATAAGGCCAACTTGTTTGGTGTAAGATCCCTTGTTTCGTTAGATGCTCTTGGAAGGTTTTACTCATGTATTCGCCTCCATTATTTGTCCTAAGTACCTTCAATTTTGAGTTAAAGTGATTAGTTACATAAGCCTCAAAATTTTTAAAGGCATCAAAGACTCTATCTTTTGATGGCATAAGGGTTATCCATGTATATTTCGACTTTTCATCTATGAATATGACAAAGTATTTATGGTGATCTCTAGAGGCACAAGGAGAAGTCCAAACATCCGAATGCACAAGATCAAAACAATTTTCATATATAGTAGAAGATAATGGATAAATCGATTTGCAATATTTTCCTAAAATGCAAGCTTCACAATCAATATTTTCAAACGAATGATTAGGCAACATAAGTTTCATAGCACGAAAATGAGGATGACTAACTCTAGTATGCCAAACACGATTACTAAGGCTTTCAACAGCCGAATTAGACACAACCGAACTAGTTTTACTATTCCAAGACAAGAACTTTGGATCTTCAATAATATAAAGTCCATTTTGCACTTTTCCTTGTCCAAGCAAGCGTCCGATATCAATATCCTGAAATTTTACATCGTTAGGTCCGAAGATAGCATAACAATTTAAGTGCAAAACAATCCTCCTGACTGATAACAGATTTGAGGTAAACTCCGGTAGATTTGCTATCACAACACTTCCCACAGCTTATTCTATGTTACTAAATAACCCCTTATCACTAATCATATGA
Organism: Lepidium sativum; assembly: GCA_023374145.1. Lineage (NCBI taxonomy): Eukaryota > Viridiplantae > Streptophyta > Magnoliopsida > Brassicales > Brassicaceae > Lepidium > Lepidium sativum. The sequence goes on along the minus strand of JAKUCM010001183.1, from coordinate 16,465 downwards.
TGAGAGGCTCTAGATTCAATAACCAAAGGTTTAAAGAGAGTTCGAGTGTAATAGCAGATACCGGAATCCCTTAAGGATTTAAGAGAGTTGATTAAGGATTCAAGGTCGGATCTCTTTATGTCTCCATTGAACAAAGATGAGGCTGCAGTCAAGTGCTCTTGATCCTTGGAAGGGACCGAAGGCGAGCCAAGCATATGCCCATAATCCGCCGAGATTTCGTGAGACAAGTTAGCCTTGGGATCCTTGAACCTTGATGGCTTGAGGTGTGGATAAAGCACCTAACATTTATCCTTGCAGTGGCCTTTCTTCTTGCAGTAGTCACAAACGGGCTTTTTACTCTCCTCAAACTTCCCATCCGATCTCTGGTAAGTCCTATCACTTACCTTAGCATTTTCTTTGTGAAATTTCTTTTTGTGTGTTGCATTAGGGCCTTAGAAAAATAGAATTGTGTAGGGTCTTTGAACATATGTGGAGTGGTGACCCATGTATTGTTTTATTATAGCGCGTCAGATTGTTTTTTGCATCCACGAATGGTTGGGATCGGAGGATTCGAGAAGGAAAAAGGGTGTCACATTAGTCTTGTCCGAGCTGTTGGTGGGAAATTAATGGACACCCTTGGAAGTATCAAGAACATTTTGGTGCTCGTGAACAAAATGGACATGCCAGCTGACCTTGTGTTTTGTTCTATAGAAAATTATGATGCAATCCTAGGAATGGATTGGCTCAATAGATGTAAGGCTCATGTAGATTGCCATCGAGCCCGAGTAAATTTTGAGGAGGATGGAAAACCTGGTGTATCAAGGGATCCAAACCCACTCAGTGAGTTTAGTGGTCTCAGCTATCCAAGCGGAACGGCTAGTTGGGTAAGGTTGCAAAGCATACTTAGTTGCAATCACGATTCCAAAAGTTGGGATGGACAATGAACTTATAGACATTCTGGTGGTGAATGAGCTCAAGGAAGTGCTCGCCCCATTAATGGGCTTTACACTAGCTCGATTTGATCCGTTCACAATCAGACTCGATTCTGGATACGGTCCTATTTCAAAGGCACATTACCGAATGGCACATGCAAAGATGGCGGAGCTTAAGAAACAACTAAGCGAATTGACGGACCAAAGGGTTTGTAAGACCTAGTAACTCGCCATGGGGAACACTAATACTCTTTGTAAAATTAGATGGTTGGGAGCCTTCGATTGTGCATTGATTACCAAAGGCTGAACCGGGTTACCATCAAGAACAAATACCCTCTTCCAAGGATAGATTAGTTGTTGAACCAACTCAATGAGCTACTGTGTTCTAAAAAATTGGTTTGGCTTCAGGATATCATCAGATCCCAATTGCTGAGGCATATGCTCATAAGACTGCCTTTGAGACAAGATATGGGCATTATGAATTCGTGGTCATGCACTTTGGAGTGATGAATTCCCCAGCTGCCTTCATGAAGTTGATGAACAATGTGTTCCGAGAATTCTTGGATGAATTCGTGATCATCTTCATAGATGACATTTTGGTATACTCTAAGAATTGAGAGGACCATTAGATACACTTGAGGAAGGTGTTGAACAAACTAAGGAAAAATAAGATATTCACCAAACTGAGTAAATGCAGTTTTTGGCAAAGGCAGATCGGATTTTTGGGTTATGTTGTCTCGGACCAAGTAGTGTCTGTTGATCCTGACAAGATCAATGCCATAACAGACTGGTCTAGACCCTTGAACGCATCAGAGATTAGAAGCTTCCTTGGCTTTGATGGGTACTATCATCGATTTATCAAAAGCTTTGTGAGCATGGCGCAACCAATGACCCGACTTACTGGGAAGGATGTACCTTTTTCTTTGACCCCGGATTGTGAGAAGAGTTTCACAAGGTTAAAGATGAAACTAATGGATACGCCGGTATTGGTTCTACCGTATCCGAGTGAACCAAACATGGTATATACCGACGCATCCCGAATGGGTCTCGGGTATGCTCTGATGCAGTAGTTTTTGCCTTGAATATTTGGCGATCCTATTTATATGGAGGGAAGTTCCATGTGTTCACCGACCATAAGAGTTTGAAGTACATCTTCACTCAACCTGAGTTAAGCTTTAGGCAACGAAGATGGATGGAACTAGTAGCGAATTACCATCTGGACATAGCCTATCATTTCGGAAAGGCCAATCAAGTCGAGATGCCATGAGTAAGAAAAAGGTGGATGTAAATGTAATGAAGGAAATATAAGGATTAATTGGAGTGGTTCAAAGGTTGGGCCGAGCAACATTATCAGTGGAAGATAAACCATCAGGCTTGAGAGCTGTTGATCAGGCTGATTTGCTGAACAAAATTTGGATTTTTCAAGAAAAGGATGAATACTTGGTTAAGATGGCTGAGAACCGAGTATAAGACTTCGGACAATGGAACGATCCTAGTCTATGGTCGGGTGTGTGTTCCTAATAACCATGAGTTAAAAGAAGAAATTCTTAAGGAAGTAAATCACTCCAATCATTCACACAGGGGGAACTAAAATGTATCATGACGTGAAGAGGTATTATCACTGGGTAAGATGTGGCCAACTGGGTTTCGGAATGCCCGTTATGTCATTGGTCAAGGCGGAATATCATGTTTCAAGTGGGATTTGATCACCATGGATTTTGTAACTAGATTACCCATGTGTGATTAAAAAAGACCCGATATGGGTCATAGTAGACCAACTCACCAATTTTGTACACTTCATTGCAGTCAATTAAAGGGCCAAGGCAAAAAAAACTAGCTGAAATTTATGTTAAAGAGATAGTCTGGTTGCATGGTGTACCGGCCAACATAATTTCGGACCGAGACTCTAAGTTTGTCTCAACGTTCTGGAAAGCATTCCACAAGAAGTATGGAACCTTCATTCTTCTTTTTATGAAATCTTAAGTAAATTTCAAAAGCGAAAGAAAAGTGTTAGGCGAGTGTTAAGCGAGAAATTTTATAGTTAAATGTTGGGAACTTCTAGAGTTTTCTAAGGAAGTGCTGGCTAGGGATCGTGTGTGTTGAGCTAGGTAACCACATGATCAACCTCATTCTCGCATCAATAGGTGTCAGAACCAAAGACTAAGGTGAGTGGTGACTGTCAAATCTAATTAAGGTTCGATTGAATGTAGATTATGTTAAGTTTAAATTGGAAATGGTAGATTGATTTCGAATGAATGCTTGCATGCTTGTTTTGTGGTTGTTCGTTCCATGATTGACTTGAGATGAGTTAGAGGTCTAGACCAACAACATGCTTGGGAACCAGAGGGTTGCCAAGGCTTGCGTAAGCCAAGTGAGGGACAGACGGTAGTGCCGAGTGGTTCGTGGTTTGGATTCCATGATAGCTAGCATGTGTATATAGACTTGACTGATTTTGATGTTTGATTGCATTTTGGTTAGACTTGTGAGACAGAATGATATACTCATTAAACATGTTGTGCTTATACATTTCTTGTGAATACAAGTGATAAATGAGTTCTGAAATAAAAATTTTTATTGTAGCTTGCGGAAGTGGAATCCAGATGGTGAGAGAACGAATTGCTAGGATGAGTAGAAATGCTAGTTTTGAAATGTAAAAAAGTGTGATGAATCTTATTTCAATGTATTAAATCCTACTTTTGTGAGAAAATAAAAAAAATTTATTTATATAAGTTAGCTCATCTAATGAATATGTGCATTTTAAAGTAAAAAAAAATCGTCTAAGTTCTTAGGGAACCTTGTCTAGATGATCATTCACTCGAACTTGATTAATATTTACTTTGTGAATCGGTGGACCACATGCCGACTTAGAGGGCAAGCAGGTGAAGCGGCCGCTTGGGGCATCCATTTTTTAGGGGCATATATTTTATATAAAATAATTTTAGTTATATATATATATGTATATCTATTAATATGGATAAACTTTAGTTTCTAGGTCTCCTTAAGTAAGAATAATATTAGTTGATTTTTTTTAGATAAAATAATTGTTAGAGGACTTCTTAATAATTGGTAAATCTTATGTTAGAAAATAATTTAATTAAACCTAAGGAAGATGAATAGTCGACGACTCACTCGTGAAATTATTCTTTCTACAAATTATTCTTTCACCTTCTCATTCTTTAGAGTTTTTAGTTACAAAATTCAACTCCTTTTTTTTACTTCCTTCAACAAATTCATCAATTATCAATTGATCATTATCTTCAAGTTTTCGTAAAAAGGTATCTTCAATTGATTATAGATTTGCTATTAGAGGAATTAACAATGGTAAATTATTCATAAAAGAACAAAAAAAATAGTTTAAGTTTCTTTTAGTCATCTTGGTGAGTGGTGACTTGGTCAAGCACAAGCACTAACAGTGCTGGGAACTAAAGAAAAAATAGCTTATGTCGCTATCTGCTATTTAGACAATTGATGATGCTATATTGCTATTGTATCGGTTTTACACATAATCATTTTTCTGTGCTTGAAGTTTTTTTGTTTTGGACAGGTGGATTATTAAATTTGGTTTTTGTTTTAGTGCAGACAGGTGTGTGCAGAGAACAACAAAAGCAAAAGCAAAATGCCACCGCCAGGAGTAAGCAAAAGCAAACCATGTGGAATAAAAAAGAGCCAACCATCGGGAGCTGAAAACAGAATTAAGAAGAAGAAACAAGAAGCATACATCAAGTCACTAGAAGGTTCTATGTTCAAGTATGTAAAGAAAGTTAAGAGTACCGAACTTGAGAATTTAGCTACTCAAAGAGAAGAAAATGAAGATGAGCATGTAGATGATATTGTTCATAATAGTGAGCTTCTGAATTCAGATGAATGTAAAGAGACTCATCAAGATGAGACTGAAAATCAAGGTGAAGAGGAAAAGGAACAACAAGAGAAATATATTTGTGATCCGAGAAATTTGGAAAACATTGATATGGGATTGAGAGATTTGTTAGATCAAAAGGGTCCTATAATAAAGTCTTTATCAGTTTCCGAAAGACAGTATTGGTAGGCATTTTTCGCATGCATTTTTCACAGGAGACATGGTAAACGGAGAAAAAAAGACAGGCGATGGTTTATATACTCAAAAGCTTTGGATAAAGCTTTTTGTTTCTGCTGCAAGTTACTTAAGCATGAAAAAGGTGGTGGTAACTTGACAACCACGGGGTATAATGATTGGAGAAACTTGTCGAAAATGCTGAAAGAACATGAATTTTCACATGATCATGTTATATCCTTGACATGTTGGAAAGAGTTGGAGTTGAGATTACAGAAAAATCAGACCATTGATAAGCATGCTCAAGAAGAATAAAATAGAGAGAAAAGCCATTGGAGAGAAGTGTTATTGAGAATATTTGCAGTGGTGAAAACTCTAGCTCAAAGAAATATGGCCTTTCGTGGAGATAACGAGAAACTTGGTCAAGCGAATAATGGGAATTTCTTGGGTCTTATCGAGATGATTGCTGAGTTTGATGCGGTGATGAGGGAGCATGTTAGACAAATTAAGAAGAAGGAAATCTACGCCAATTACCTTAGTCACACAATTCAGAATGAAATGATTGAAATGCTTGCTAGGGAGATCAAAGTTATGATCATAAAGAAGATCCATGATTCGAAGTATTTCTCCATAATTCTTGATTGCACTCCGGATATTAGCCACAAAGAGCAAATGAATTTGGTTATCCGATGTGTTGATGTCTCTACAATGTCAACCAAGATCGAGGAATTTTTTTGACATTTTTGATTGTCAAAGATTTTCAGGCAAAGGGCTTTTTGATTCACTCCAAGATGCATTGGTTGGACTAGAGTTAGACATTGGTGATGTGAGAGGACAGGGATATGACGATGGATCCAATATGAAAGGAAAGAACAAAGGAGTTCAAAAGAGGTTGTTAGAAATTAATCCAAGGGCATTCTTCACACCATGTGGTTATCACAGTCTTAATCTTGTGCTATGTGATATAGCATCTTCTTCCACAAAAGTTGTGTCTTTTTCAGAATCGTTTAAATGATATATTGCTTATTTTCTTCATCAACAAATAGGTGGAACATTTTGATAGAGACGGTTAAAAGACTAACCCTTAAATCTTTGTCTTAGACACAATGGAAAAGTCATGTTGAAAGTGTGAGAGCAATAAGGCTTCAAGCCTTATAAATCAGAGAAGCATTACTTTACTTGGCTAAAAGTAGTGACGACCCAGGAACACGAAGTAATGCTGAATCCCTTGCTCTAAGTGAAACACATGGAATTGGAGGTTTTGAGTTCTTGTTTAGTATGGTTATTTGGTATTACCTTCTTTTTGTTGTCAACACAGTAAGCAAGAACCTGCAATTAGAAAACATTGATATAGATATTGCTATTCACCACTTGAAAGAGCTTGTGTCATATTTTCAAAAATATCGGGAGACAAGTTTTGAGGAAGCAAAGGCTAAGGCTAAGAAAATTGCAGCTGATACGGAGATTGAAGCTGGATTTCCTGTGAAAAAGTGTATTGTTAAAAGGAAAAAACACTATGATGAAGACAAAGAGATTGTTGATGAAAATGTGTTATTATCACCGGAGGAGAGCTTCACGATTGATTACTTCAAGACAATCATGCATCAAGCTATATTTTCTCTGGAATCCTGGTTTGAACAATTCCAAAGGTATAAACAAACTTTTGGGTTTTTGTTTGATTTAAAAAGACTATCAGCCGCAAGTGAGGACAGTTAGAAGGCATCATGTTTGAACTTGGAAGCTTCTTTAAGGAATGGTACGCATTCAAACATTGTTGGTGATGATTTGTTTACAGAATTAAAGATTCTCTGAGAATCTTTACCAATAGAAGTTCAGAAGCCTATTGAAGTGCTTGATTTTTTGAAAAAGATGGAGGATTGTTATCAGAATACTGAAGTTGCTTATTGCATATTATTGACTATTATGGTATCAGTCGTCACCGCTGAAAGAAGTTATTCAAAGTTGAAGTAGATAAAAAAATTACTTGCGGTCTACCATATCACAAGAGAGATTGAATGGGCTGGCTTTGTTGCCGATTGAGACAGATATGGTTGAAAAACTTGACTATTCAAGTTTAATGACCGATTTTGCAGGAAAAAATGCAAAAAGAGCTGTATTTCAATAAATTTTTTTAAATTTTTTTATTTTTATAAACAGTTTATGAAGTTGTATTATCTAATTTTAACATATGTTTTTCTATATCATTTTTATTTTTAAATAAAAGGACATAATTTTTTAATTCGCTTAGAGTGTTTCAAATTATTCCTCCTGCACGGAGTAAATAATAAATATAGAAGAAAACTTGTAGGCTGTGAAAAAGCGAGAGTAGAATATAAGATTTCCGCAAATACACGGAAAATGAATATTTGTTCCAACTGGACTAATCAAATCAGTTATTAGAGCACTCTAGTAAGCGTTGACACTTGGTTTTCATAAATAATTTGTTTGCGTTTTAAGTTAAGTATGCTCTGTTTATAATTTTACAACTTATAATGGATTAAGACAATACATGCTTGAATTTAGTGGTGAATGTGTGACGATACATGTTCCACAATTATTAAATTATAAAGAAAAAAACATCAAAGATGTGTTGTTTAGTTTCAAATACTTAACCTTATCTCTCACCAAAAAAAGAGAGAATATTTAACCTTATCATATATTCACGGACCACTAGTTACCATATCAAAAAGATGTGCAAAATTAATTACAAATATCTCACAACAGTTATTACAAGTATCTATTTTAGATATATAACAATAGCAATAGCCGTAATATACGGAACATGAAGCTTCTTTATTCAAATGAAAGCCGTTGTAAGAGCACTCGAGTACATCTGGGTTGACTACGATAGCTGGATATCAATTTATTTATTTATCCTTATAAAGCAATGGATATGCTAGAATTTTCTATTTTAAACTTAAAACCTTCTCTAAAGCATTTTCGATCTAATAGTATCGGATAAGTGTACTAAAGATAGATATTTTTTCACATTCGAAAATCAAATCTTATTATCTAATATTATATAGGATTTCACTAATGGATCGATCAATTGTGATCATAAAACAAAAACTTAGAATCCTCTTATTTTGTATCAGTGTCTTTACATGTTAGTAGAAAGCTTTTATTTCGATTTTCCACCGTAAACTCTCCGCCGTAATTTAACCTAGTTTCGGTTGTGCTGCTACCGGAAATCCAAAATAGATTGTTGTTCTCAAGCTCTATCTTTACTGTCTTAGACTGTAAGTTGATGACCCTTTGCTTGGAGGGAGAAGATGAGCCTTTTACTATATATGCATAACCTACCAGATTTATGCTCGAGCGAAACAAATGCAGTCAGTGTAATAGGTCGTATCCTGAATCCAGAGTGCTAGAAAAAGGCAAGCCTCATTCTTGATCTTCCTAGGAAGTGCCAAAAACAATGTAATGTGTGTGGTGGCTTTATCTCAAGAAAAAATTCGGCATAAAGGTTAGCATAGTGTTGCTCTATAAAAATGTCACATGATGGAGTTGATCCTCTCTTTGGTGTCTTACAAGATCATCAGGTAGGAGTTGCTAAGGACACAAGGCTTCCTAAAATAAACGTTGAAGTGGTGGATAAAATGAGGGATTACCTTCTCGCTGCGGATGAGGGTGAGAGGCGTGTCAGAGAAGAATTATTGAGAAAGACTATTCAAGAAATTGAGAATGGTCCCATCTCGAAAAAGATGGTCCTTCGTTTGGAACCTTTTCCTTATTGTCTCTGCTGAACTAGACAAAGGAAAGGGTATCGTATTTGATTATGAAGTTAAATCCAGATAAGAAGAATTGAATAAATATAAGGAAACTCAAACAAAACTTATGGCTGCGGCTTTTGCAATAGCAAAGGTAACTTCATAAGTTTATGATGATCTTACTCCATCTTTCTGTCGTCTCAGTAGGAAGGAGGCGCCTGAAGGTTCATCTGGTGTTGGCTAAGCAAACAGAAATTGGTTATGGTTTTCCAACGGTTAAGACTCAAATCAAATTCAAGAAGAAAGCTCTTGCTCGGACAAAAACTTATGTTAGAGCATTTGGCAATAGAGAATGGTTTGCAAGTTTTCCGGATTCCAATCAAGCCTTTCTTCCGAAATCTGGTTTAGACCATAGCCCAGTCTTGCTCAAACTAGTTAATGATGTGGCTGCATTTCGAGGCTGTTTTAGGTTTGACAAAAGGTTTTTCAATAAGTCGCTGGTTAAAGAAGCTATTATAAAAGCCTGGGAGATATCTTCAAATCTGTCTTCTTTTATTGATGGTTTACGTGAATGTAGAAAGAAGCTCCGTAAATTGAAAAAATCAAACCAGTTCAATCCTCAAATCTAGATCTCTAGGATTCAATCCTTCATCAATGCATAACTGTCTACGGATTTTCCCAATTTGCATATGATTAATGAAGCTAAAAAAGATCCCTTTCAAGCATATAAGGATGACGAGGAATATTGGAGGCTGAAAAGTAAAGATAAATGGTTAAAGGAAGGGGATAGAAATACTGGGTTTTTTTACGACTCTGTCAAAGCAAACATCTTAGAAAAACTACAAAATACGGATGGAGTTTTGTGCTATGGTGAAGCCTCAAAAGGAGAAATAGTTGTCTCTTACTTCTCATCTCTTTTTACATAATCAAAGCCTCCTCTGTGCACCAAATTCTTTGAAGATATGCCCCTAAGAGTAACTCCATAGATAAATGAGGCGTTGATAGCTCCAGTCACATTGCTAGAGATTAAGCAGACCATTTTTTCTATTAATCCCTCAAGTGCCCCTGGTTCCCCTGGTCTTAATGGCATGAATGAGTTGTTCTTCTAGAAATATTGGGAGGTAGTAGGCCCAAGAGTTTCTGCGGAAGTGCAACTCTTTTTCTCCTCCACCCAATTCCCGGGAGAGTGGAATCTAACACATTTTTTTTAACTCCCAAGAAGGTAAATTCTTCCAGCATCTCGGAGTATAGGTCGATAAGCTTATGTTCGATGATGCCAATTCTACATCAGATTGTGTCTCCATGATCACTGATAATATCATGGTAGCTCATGAAGTGATTCATAGTTTAAAGAGGCACAAACCTTATGCAAAGAAATTTATGGCTGTTAAATCTGATATGTCGAAGGCATACAACCGTCTGGAGTGGGGCTTCCTTAAATTGATATTTTCGGCTCAGGTTTGTAGGTCAATAGATTGACTAGATAATGTTTGCGGTGACCTCAGTTTCCTACTTGGTTCTTATCAACGACCACCCATTTGGCTTGATCAAACCAGAGAGAGGAATTAGGCAAGATTATCCTATATCGCCATTTTTTGTTTGTTCTTTGCACGAAAGCCCTTTCTCATCTCATGTGGAAAGCGGAAAGAATGAGTTTGATTAATGGCTTTTTGTAGATGATAACTTATTCATTATATAAGCTGAGATCACCCATGCTGAAGCGTTTCGGGATGTTCTTATAATTTATCGGGAAATTTTGGGTCAAAGGATTAGTGTTGAGAAATCCTCTATTACCTCTTGATCAAAAGTGCTTCCAGTATCTTGTGCAAATATTTAGCAAGTGTTTGGAATTTATAATATTGGATTTACGGGTAGTTACTTAGGACTTCATGAATGCCTTAATGGCTCCAAGCATAAATTATTAAATTTTATCCATGAGAGGCTTCAAGGCCGATTATCTAATTGGTTCTTGACGTCTCTATCTTTGCGAGGGAAAGAAGTTTTGCTAAAATCAGTGGCTATGATGATGCCAGCTTACGCTATAAGCAGCTTCTGTTTATTAAACCATCATGCAAAAAACTCTCTTCCGCAATAGTAGAGTTCTGGTGGAGTTCCCTGGAGAAAAATAGCAAAATTCACTAGAGGAGTTGGAGCAAATTATGCTTACCTAAGACCCTTGGTGTTATAGCTTTGCTTCAACCAAGTGCTTCTAGCCAATCAAGCTCGGAAAATTCTTCAATATCCATGTTGGCAAGACTATTGAAGTCTAATTTTCATAAGAACTAGGGGATCGACCGGGCTAAACCCGGTTTTTTGTTTAGAAACATTTATATGTAGTTTATTTGTTGGGTAACTTGTCAAATTTTGTGATTTGTGTTGTATTTCTGGAATAAAAAGTATGTGAGTCAGAAATGGATAATTTTATTATTATTTGGAATGGTAAAATTAAAGATATGTTGCCCTATATATTGGAAATTTTTTTTTTGCGTTAAGCCAACTTATTATGCCATCATGGTGGTAGATGTGGTTGCAGGCTAGATAATTAATGGCATCTCTTCCTTTGAATGTTGAAGGCAAATAGTGCAATTTTTCAGTTATGAGTTATAGTTATGAAGCAGACTTCAATCAGGATTCTGGTCTGCTTTTATTTATTATTTAAAGATCAAAAGTACATGTGTGAAATTATTTGAAGACCATACTTATAATATTATCTGAAGAGCAATTTAAGAATATATCTTTTATGAAGTAGTATTTATTTATAATATTATGTCATTATAATATCCAAATTGCACAAGTTGTTATTCTTTTCGAATAATTATATCGATAAGATACAATAACCCAAATCCTTTTATAGTTTGTCTAAATTAAGAGAAATGGAACAAATTCTAGATATCAGAATTATTATATGGATTAACTAAACGGAAAAATGACATATTTATATAAGATATTCAACCCAGTTATTTTGGATAGTATAAAAAATAAGAATAAAAACTAACTATGGACATTCAATAGTGGTGAATATGTATAGTTTCAATAGAAGATTAAACAACTGCATCACTGTAAATCAACCGACGTGTAATATGGACAATCAAACGTCTTTCGAATTCAAATAAAGAAGATATGTTACATATTATATAGTCTTTGGTCCATAAATATATTTAAAATTTAAAACAAAACCTTTATTTTCAAAGATTTTTTTTAACAAAATCGAAATAAATTTAGTTAGTAAAAAGAGATGAAGAATTGGACGAAGAAGAAGGTTCAGTTTCATGTAATTAGAGAATTTTGATTTATGAATGACAAAATCTAGATATATAATAAACAGTTTAATATTAGTATTTTTTCCAAATATATAATAACTAAATTATGCTATATAAGCTAATTGATTATATAATACATTATGAAAATTTTTTATTCTAAAGAAATTTTATTTTAAAGAAACCTATTTAAGTTTTTTTTTTTACTCGGTTCATATTCAATTTAGGTTTTTCAAATATGTAAAAAAAGGATAAATATAGTTCAGCTTACCTTACAATAAATCCTTTTGTTTCATGCAATATCTTTATCAACACATTATCTACACCTTGGATTAATGAAGCCATTTGCAGGTTGTGTCATGAACTTTGGATGACTTTATTAACGTACTGCGTATTCAACAAAACACAACATTTGGATAGTAATTAATATTGAGTGGAAGTAATTTTATAGAAAATTTATCTCGTATTAGTGCAACGTTAAACCAAAAAAGGGGAAATAAGATGGAACTTGTGAATAGTATGGACGGACAGGAAATTGACAAAACTTGTAACATTGAGAATGGTTTTAAATTAAATCAAAGAAACAACTTGTAATGTGAGGTGAATAAGCTGGTTTAGTTGTCTAGACGGGGGCGCTTCTCAATCTTCACGTCTTCATCGGATATTTCGTGTGGATGTGTGTTCTGAGCCTTGGAAAGAATTTCACAGTCAGCAGATAAGCGGTTGTTTATTCTGGACGCCTCATCATTCAAGCCAATGTCGTTCAGAAGAATACGGGAGACAGTGAAAGTTTGACGTGAACCTTGGAAGTTGCACATTGACACTTTGATCTGGAGTTTGCAAGTTTGGCTAATAATGTGTTTTAAACTTTCAGAAGTTTTAGTTTTTAGTGCTTCATTGTTATCATCTCCCTAGGTAAAAAGGTAACAAAGTTTGGTTATTATTTGTATGGAAGGTGTAGGTGTGTTTTTGAGGTGAAAGGGCATTGAATATACCTCAATAAATGCGTTTATAATTTCAGAAGCTTTCCAACCTGCAAAGTTTGTCCCTTCACGATCAAAAATCACAAATGTTGTTGTGTCTTTGTTGTGGTCACGGACCCTTACTTCAAAGTGGTACGTACACATCAATTTGGATACAATTATTTGTTGTTTGGTTTGTGTTTGTGTTGGACATGTCATTTTCAAATGAAAGCATAGTGTGAAAACCTGATGAGGCCGACATTGTTGTATTTTAGACACGTGTTGCAGTAGAATGAGGAGCTTGATTTTCCCAACTTTGTGTTACAGCTACTGCACGAGATGTAGTACCAACCATATTGTTCGTCGATGACATTTATTGTAGTGAGACAGATAAAGCTTTCTGCCTTGTTTGTTTGTCATTGGAAAGTAATTTATAATCTCGACGACTGTGTTACATAGTTAAGAACTTGTGGGGTTATCAGTTTTGAAAAGGGACTTATCTATTGTGTTTGACTTTGCAGATACTGTTATAATTCTTTGATAATCACAGTTTCCAGTTTTGTGATGGAGGATGATGCGCTTGAAACAGTCGGAGGTTTTTTGTCACTTTGAGATAAGTTGAAATGTGTTTTTGTTGTTATGTTAGTGTCGATTTGGCTATTATTAGAAAATGATGGTAATTATGCAATAGTATAAAAGAATATACCTTTTGAAAAAACCTTTGGTGTCATCAACGTCATTGTAAAAAAAGAGGCGGGTAGCTGATGTCGAGCTTAGGGTTACAGTACCTGTAGAAAAATTAGGTGTCTAGTGGGATTGAATATAAGTTGTAGTTGTATTTGGGATTAGTGAACATGGAATTGAATATACCTCCTATAGATTTTGGGTTCACAGTAGTGATGTGAATCACTTTTGGCTTGATGTGTGCATTATTTCATCGGGTCCTAAACTTTTCGGCAATGTTTCTCAATAATCTAACATGGATTGTGTCACTACTGGATATTAAATGTTAGGTCCTTATCTTGAGAGAGACGTATTAAGCGTAAAGCTTGCGAGGTGTAGAAACACTCTATCACTTGATCTTGTGTCATGTACGTGAGGTGTCATTTCTTTAGTGGATTTCAAGTGGAGGTTGTCACCTGAAATTACGCGGAGTTCACCTATGACATCTCAAAGACGTAAAAGTAAGTTTGTGTGGCATGATGTTTATGTGCTAAGTATTGTAAATGGGTAAGTATTGGGTTACCGAATAAGTCAATGGTGGTGTTAGCAATTGCAGAAAACTCTTGGAAAGTCTTTAGCTTAAACTTGTCTTCTTCAATTATGTGATCTCCGAGTGGTTCCGGGAGGAATGTTGTTTTGTCAATAAAACAGATGGAGTGTTTGTAGTCGGAGACACGGTATACTTCTTGTTGGGATTGACCATGAAGTTTTTCAATTTGTATATTGTGGTCGCCATCAATTCTTCTTGAAACCGAATTGCCCGATTTGCCGAAATAAAACCTTGAACTGCATTTTCCTGCAGTCGTATTGATACAAAAAAATCAGTGTTGTATATTTAGAAGAAATAGATTTTAATGTACCTTGGAGTCAAAGAGGAGGAATTCAATGCCTTTAATATTCTTCTTGTACGTATTAAAAAGCTTAGAAAAATTATAAGGGACAAAAAATATTTAAAACATTATGGGCTTGAAAAAGGAAAAGCACATCAAAAAGAGACCAAAACATACAAAATCGAGGCCTAAAATTATGTAATTGTACATTCGAGATAGCTGTGAGCGTTGGTCATATATTCATATTCTTTTGTTTCTTTTAAATTCTCTATGTTTGTGATTTTGATTCATAAATCATACTATCGTTTTCTATTTTCAATGTCATTTTAATAGATATTTTTGCTTTGCTTGTATTCATATATCAAATAATATATTTATTGTACCTTATTGGGACTAATATAAATTGGTCACTAAAAACATGTAAGTTGTAAAATTTAGTCTGTGAATTATGATTTTTTACTTCTTTTTTTGTTACTCTCCGTTGTTGCTTTGTTTGGATCATTGTGAAAACTCATAGTAAAGTAATAATTAAACGAACAAATATGGAAGCTATAGATGTTAAAATCAATCAAACAATTTTTAAAACCCGCTTAGCAGTATAATCTCGAAAGGAAGAAAACGAATTTAAGGGTAACAAAAAGAAAAAAAGAGGTATTCAAATTGTTATACCTAATAAAGCAAGGGTCGAGAATATTTGACATTGATGATCTTCTGGGAAAACGCTAGAGGTTATTTTTTCACATAAACAATATTTGTTTGAGACAAATGAGTATATAAGAAATCACTAAAGATTAAACGAATTAGACAAATACTTGTAGTAGGAAACGTTAGAAAATTGGAAGAGAAACTTTTGTGATTAATTTCAGTAACATTTATCACTTTTAAATATATTGTGGATTAATGCCCATTTAGTTTCCATCGATTTTTAATAAAACTAATGCTTAAACGTCGAGTGTGGGATATTTAAAAGGTGAGTCAATAAGTGAGTTCTTTAAGAATTGTTTTAGCAAATTTATGCTCACATGGCATCATTAGAAGAGATTAAAAAATCTGATGTGGATGGTTTAAGAGGACTCAAAACCTTGCTTTTATTAGTACTAGGGGATTGACTGGGCTACGCCTGGTTTTTGGTTTAGAAACATTTATGTATAGTTTATTTGTTGGATAACTTGTCAAATTTTGTGATTTGTGTTGTATTTTTAGAATAAAAGGTATGTGAATGAGAAAGGGATAATTTTATTATTATTTGGAATGGTCAAACTAAAGATATGTTGCTATAAAAAGAGATGAAGAATTGGACGAATAAGAACGTTCAGTTTCAGGTAATTAGAGGGTTTTGATTTATAAATGACAAGATATAGATATATAATAAACATTTTAATATTAGTATTTTTTCCATGATAAGACTTTTAAAAACTAGTGTTCCCCGATAAGGTTTAAGTATTTTGGTGGATTTTGTAATTGATGGGTTAATAAATTGGATGATCTATTAATAAATTTTGGATAAAGTATGTGTTACAATTTTGCAATAACATATATATATATATATATATATATGTGGTGGTTAAATTTTATATCAATAAAATAATAATTAAATATTAATGTCTTTACTGTTAATTATTGTATATATAAATATTAGTAATTGACTCTGATAAATTAAATATAAATAATCTAGAATGTTAGATATAACTGAAACTATGTATAACTAAATAGTTAAAAAATATTGTATAAACATGGAATATTATTGTCCACCTGGACTTAGGCTTAAACATATAAACTATAAGACAGACCTATAAATCATATAAAATGTAAATGATATAATCTATATAATATTATTATGGGCTATTATAGGAAAATAATTAATTGTAAAGATCTAAAATTTATATCTGAAAATTATTAGTGGTTTCCATGTATGAATTTGATTAAAATTTGTTAGGATTTTATAATACTATTTGTTATAATATCTTATAAGTAAAGTTACTTTTTGTAATTGCATACTCTTTTAATATAATTGCGAAAGTTTTTGGGAAATCTCTCTCTTT
>JAKUCM010001182.1:0-30688 GCA_023374145.1 Lepidium sativum | reverse complement strand
GGATCTGTTTGGTACAACCTATTTTATCCGTGGATTATATGGCAAATTTGGAAAGCACTAAATGTGTTATGTTTTTCGAATATTGATTTAGACCCGAAATTAGTCGGGATTAGAGAGAGGACACCAGTGTATTACGCCCCTTCATGATAAGGTGGAATCAGTCATTCGGGCTTTGGAGGCATTACTGGAACGTCACATTTTGGAGGTGGAGGTGTTTACGAATTGCGAGACGGTGTGGCACATAAATTTTCTGCATACTTTTAATTAATTGTAACTATTTTTATAGATTCTTATGTCCATAAATTTTGTTTAAAATGTTACGTAATATTTTATATTGTATTTTTTATTTATTTATATACTTTATAAATCAAATTTAACAAAACTCATAAATTATTCCAATAATTTTCTTGCTAAACTCAAACTTAAATAAAATCAAACTTAAAGGTATTAATACTAACTATTTTATCAATTCTTATTTTATTATTTTCATTGTTACTATTTTTCGGATCCACTTCTTTTTTTATTTCTGTATCTGAAAGAAAAATGTTTTTAGAGACAATAACTTTGAAAATATTTAATAAAAATGCAATATCTTTACAAAATTTATTTTGTCAGGAAATATATGTATGGAAAAAATGAACCAATAATATAATATTTTAGTTTAATAAAAATAAAATATTATTATATAAAATTTGAATAATACAAAATTTTCAAATTTTATAAAAATATAAATCTAATAACTTTTCTTTTTGACAACGGCAGATTAATTGGACCACAATTGGCCGGTCCAATACCCAAATTCCTACATAATAACACTAAATTCTAGCAAAATTTTAAAAAATCTTGATTTAATAATCCTAAAATCTATTCCAAAAAAAAGGAAGGAAAGAAGAGTAGAATCTCAACAACTCTATCCAAATTCAAAAACCAATAACAATAAGAAATAATTACTGAAAAGAGCAAAATTTGTTATATTTACAGAAATAGATTTTGTTGAAAAAAATGGAGCAAAAGGTGATAAGAAGAAGAAGAACTGTCGTTTTGTCTTCTTATTTCTTTTCTTTCCTTTTGTCGTATTCTTTTTCTTACTCGTCTTCGTCTTCTTTTCATGGTTTCTCCGCCGTCACCGTTGTTGTCGTCTTCTCCGCTGTCGCCGTCGTTGTCATCTTCTCTGTAGTCACCATCGTTGCCGTCTTCTCCAATCGTTTATAAAAGGTAAATTTCTTATTTTCTTCTTATTTTCTTTTAATTTTTTTTATCTTTCTGTGATCTTTTCATCTTCTTCGCGGCAAAATTTGGGTTTGTTGTTTCGCGATATTTGAGTTTGTCGATTTCGCGACATTTGGGTTTGTCGATTTGGGAATGACTTTTTGTTCTTCACAAATTTCTTGTGTGTTTTTCAAGTAGAGTTCATCCCGAATCTGAGCCAATGTGATATAGTTTGTCACTTGTTGTGAGGGTTTGATTGATATAGTTAAGGTGAAGTGTGGCATAGATAGGCTGTGTAATAGAGTTAATCTGATATTTGGTAGAGATAGGTTGTAGTGTCGTTTCATGGTTAAGTTTAATAGAGTTAGGGCGAAGTCGAGAATGATGAAGTTTGATAGAGTTAGGAGCAAGTTTGGTGGAGTTATGAGCAAATTTGGTAGAGTTGGGAGCAAGTTTAACAGAGTTAGGGGCAAGTTTAGTAGAGTTGGATTGAAGTTTACGTGATATTTGATGGAAATATGTTGTAGTGTAGTAGAGTTGAAGAGGTGTTGAGGAGATGTAGAGGGTGGTCTTTCGAGAGAGGAAGATGGTGGTTGGATTTCTAGTGATTTTGCATGATGGGGTTTATGGTTTTCAAGTAAATAGTAGGATTCTTTCTAATTCTGCTAAGTTGGTTTCAGATTTTGAAAATTTTGAGAGGTATCCATGGGGAAGAGTAGCGTTTCAGGTTCTAATGAGATCGATCAAAAGTGCATCATACAAAAAGGGCTCTTACACTCTACATGGGTTTGTGCACTCAATTCTCATATGGGCATTAGAGTTTATCCCCATATTAGCTGAAATATTTGGGGATAAAAGAGAAGGTGATGTTCGCATTCTACGATGGAGACCAATCAAGAAAAAAGCCATTGAAACAGAAGAAATTGTGAAGATGGAGCAACGAAACATGCATGATCGAAAGGTAAATTGCTTTTGTAGTAGAGTTTGTTATATATATGGTAGATTTGGTTTAGGTGTTTGGTAGAGTTGATTAGTAGAGTGACGTGATGTTTAGTAGAGTTCAGTTTAGTATAGTAGAGTTTATTTATGTGTAGTACAGTTCAATTTCATATACTTAATTTTTTTAGTAGAGTTGATTAATGGTTTAGTAGAGTTGATTGATGTTTAATAAAGTTGTATCTTCTCGTCTACCAGGTACGTCTAAAATAGATGACTACAAAGCCTTTGGAGGTAATGCATCTTTGGCAAGACGATATTATAGATCCGAAAGTGGACACCATGCTTGGAAACATACTTGTGTTCAATCTAGATGAATCCATTTGAGACATAAGTAAAAAGAGGAAGGTATATGCTTATGTTGAGGAGAGGATAAGGAAGCGTATTGCTAATTCAAATGAGGCGATGAAGAAAGTGACAAAGAAAAAACATTTGGTCAAACATAAAGAGAAAGAGAAAGAGATGACACCGGAGATGGATGACTCCACTACCTTGAAGGATGTGGTGACAGTCGTCAAAAAGAAAGAAACAGAAGGAAGAGGAGTCGAGTACTTTATTTGAAACTCTTAGAGGTTTGACCAAAGTCTTTGAAGGGATAAGACATGATCACAGTGTGTTTGTTGATCGTTTGTTGCGTCTGGAGGAGAACATGTTATATTAGGGCAGACATGTCCATGCTCTCTGACCGTGTTTTTAGGTTGGAGCGTAACACATCAGACAATACAACCATACTAGAGAGGATTCATAGGTTGGAGGAGAACATGGCGCAATCTGTTGTACATGCCTTGGAGAACAAAAAGGCTGAGCATGAGCGTGGAGGTCAGACAACTCCAGCACATCGAACTCCTAAACCTGTTGTGAATCCTAGTGTAGACAAAGAAGGCGATGTTGAGGACGAAGTTGCCCTTAAGGATATGGATCTTTAATCGGTACGTAAGACTCTATTTGAATGAGACTTACTCTAATTGATGTTTTCTATGTACAAACATTTGAATTGTTAACATCATATCTTTGTACAAACATTGTAAATATAAAGTTGTGTGTTATTAGTTTTGGTAGAGCTTATTTATATGGTTTGTTCGAGTTATGCGTATCGTATGATATACTCTACCAAACAATTCATGTGATTAATACATCTCTACCAAACCATAAAAATCAACTCTACCATGGATAACAACTTTACTAACTGTCAAGCTGACATTGTAGAGTAATTCTTCGCGTACACTTTGTTGGGAGCGGCCTAGACTGGTAGACTCAGACTCGGAGAAAACACCAAGTGCTGGTTCAAGTGTTGACCGTAATATAATTAATCTAACATCAAATTCTCACCTTGATGACACTGTAGCGTCCCAAGCCATCGCCAAACAAACCATCCCACCCAACCAGGTCAACTCGTGTTTAATAAGTCTTTTTGATAGAGGTGATAATTATATTTAGTAAAGTTGACGTGCTGTTTAGTAGAGTTAATATTTATGTTTGATAGAGTTGACATGTTGTTTAGTGGAATTGATATTTCTTTTCTATAGAGTTGACTTTATGTTTAGTAGAGTTTATTTGTAGTTTGTAGAGTTTAAGTGATGTTTGGTAGAGTATTTCTTGATATATGTTGTAGAATAAATGGATTATTCAGAGTCATGAGACATCCGACCCCCTCAGCCCGTTATCACGGGTTGTTAGGAATCTAGAGAGAGAATAACATTCAGAAGAAGAACCTCTTGTTAAGATACCTTACAGTGAGAAAACAAACATGGGAATGTCACAGCTTGGCGTCATAAACATGGTGGATTCTCCTCAAAAGGGTAAAGAAACAAAGGGGGATATGTATAAAAGACGTGTTACCGAGAGAGACTCGGGAACGAGTACTCGCTGCCAACCAGGTAGAGTTCATTTACAGTATGGTAGAGATCATTTTTAATGGATATGTAGAGGACTTTATTTACCCGTATAATAGAGTTCATTTAGTTGTATAGTAGAGTTCATTAACCGTATAGTAGAGTTCATTAACCGTATAGTAGAGTTCATTTACCTTATAGTAGAGTTCATTTACATGTATAATAGAGTTCATTTACTTAAATATTAAAGTTCATTTACCATATAGTAAAGTTCATTTACCTTATAGTAGAGTTCATTTACTTAAATAGTAGAATTCATTTATAGTACATTTTTTCTTCTTACATGTATCTCCTTTCATAGGTTATTCTATTATCAAGAGCATTCATAAGAATGTGGTTCATTCTCCCCGTGTGTATGATCCTTTTGAGCGGATTCAAAAAAGATAAATATTATAACTACGTGACTATGTGTTGCATGAATTGAAAGTATCTATTTCCCCTTGACAAAGGGAATATGTGTTGCATAAAAATTTGATTATTTACGCCGTATTAACAAATTGTGTAGGGAAATTAGGTCGACGATAGCCTGAGTCTAATTGCAAATTTTTATCCGCTTGGTCGTCCAGAACATAGGTGGCCTATCGAGTAATATGAGTGGCTACACGATATGGTAAGTTCAATGCATTAGAATTCAATAAAAAAGTATGATAGAGTTTACTCCTGATAGGTTGCATATAGTAGAGTTAAAATACACTAATATTCTTGCTTTCCTTTTCTTTTGTAGGCCGTATTCCGTGATGATTCCCTAGATGATCAAGCGTTTTTTAGCTAAAGATATGTGTCCATACATTAGATCGGCTAAATATAAAATTACTCGGATGATTAAGGGGGTACCACATAATCAACAGTCAGGAAATTGTGGTGTGTACACACTGAAGCTGATCGAGTGTTTGGCCTACAGATGCAACTTCGACGAACTTAGTGATGAGTAAATTAGCTTCTCTTGGCTGAAATACGACATTGAATTCAGAGAGGAACTTCCAGTGGATGAGATAATTTTGTACACTAATCGAGACCCGCAACAATGTGTGATAAGTCCGCCCTCATTACAGCCTCCCAAGACCTCCTGCTGGATTGACAGATTTGTAGTAGAGTTAGTTTTAAACCCACATGTTCTTAAAACAATATATCGCAAAAATGGGATGATTTATACTCCTGAAGGACCAATATTACTTGGTTTTGGTCCCTCAATAGTATATATATATATTATTGATAACAATAATTATTCTACCATTTGAAACACAATTCAGTCACAATGTGTAATAAACAAGTACAATACTCTACCATACCTGAATTAACTCTACTGAACAAGAATTAACTCTACCATACCTTATTTAACTCTACTGAATAAGTACAAACTCTACTACAAGAATTGACTATATTATTCAAGAATGAATTCTTTCACTACATGTACGGGCATTGTGACCTAGTTGCTTACATTTAGAAAAGCTGCAACTTTCCTTGGACGTTTTGGCGGTTGTGAACACACGAACCATCTCTTTATCCTCGATTTCTTTGGCCTCCCTGGTTATTAAAGCACATGGGGAGGATTACACACCTTACGACACACATCCAACACAACAAGAACTACATCATCCCTAGGAAAAATATTAATAGAGTATGCATTGGACTGGAAGGTCATTTGATAGTATGGATGCGTAAGTTTGATTGTTGGCCGTTTCCAAGCTTCAACAACGGCAATGGCATGCACACAAGGAAATTTTTTGACGTCATACCGATTGAAGGAACACGTTTTCTCAGTCAGATTGACCATTATACTGCCTAGTTTCCTCAACCATTGTCTGTCATGTAACAAATAAAATGTCAACTTAATATACATGTTTTAAGCACGTTTTAGGAGCATCATTTAGCTATATTATACGTACATTTCTGATACATTCCCATCTAGTTGGAGTCTAGGCAACCTCATTCATACACATTCATATGCATCCGTATACATACTACATTTTGTGAGTTTCAGGTACTGGAACCGTTTATACGAGGACCCTGGAATGAGATCGGGCACGATCGAGTCTATTTTGGACAAAGAAGAGCTCCAGACCAAGACCGAGTTCACCTATGATACACAGACTCGAGCTGCACTCGAGCACCTAGCTCGAGTTCTCATGCGCGTCAGCTCGAGTTCACGCGCACCCTAGCTCGAGTTCACACGCGCGTTAGCTCGAGTTCACGCGCACCCAAGCTTGAGTTCACACGTACCTCAGCTCGAGCTCACGCGCACCCAAGCTTAAGTTCACATACTCGAGATCAAACTCGTGTATCCACTCGTGGAGGGCCAGCTCAAACGCGCTACTACTCTTTTCATTATTGGGCCAGACCGAGGCTAAAATTCATTGCGCATTGGGCCGAGCTTATCTAGGGTTTTGCTATGAGTTTAATATAAATAGTCTTACATGTTGCAAAACCCGAACCCTAGTTTTTACAATTGATTTTCTTGCGAACTTAGAGCTTTGTAATCAAACGCAACCTTCTGATTTCGAGTTTGCTTTCTATGCAATTCAATTTTACATTCAGCATTGATTTCATACCTTGTTCGAGTTCTTTATTGATGCATTCACAAATCAACAAGAAGCTAGCTAGTTCCACTCTACCTTGGAATGCAAATTTGGTTAATTACCTAGTCGTTGGTGAAGTGTCTAACTGTTTGGATTCCTATTAGAGGCGGAAGTTTTTCAGAGACGTCAACCACAACTTCTGGGATGAACCCTACTTATACAAGAAGAGAGCATATGGTTTATTCAGAAGGTGTATAGCAGAAGAAGAGGTTCATGATGTTTTGGAACATTGTCATGGGTCTACTTACAGTGGACATTTTTCCATATTCAAGACTGTTCAGAAGATCTTGCAATCTGAATTATGGTGGCCGACTGTGTTCAGGGATACTCAAAATTTCATCTCCAAGTGTGATCCATGTCAGAGAATGGGTAGTATCAGCAGAAAGAACAAGATGCCTCAGAACCCAATTCTAGAAGTTGAGATATTTGACTGAAGGGGAATCGACTTCATGGGGCCTTTCAATCCACTATCCCATGGGAATCGCTACATTCTCGTCGCAGTGGACTATGTCTCGAAGTGGGTAGAAGTTTTGGAAAGTGCGATTAATGATACTAAGGTCGTCATCAAGTTGTTCAAGAGCATCATTTTCCCCAGATTTGGTGTACCTCGTGTTGTAATAAGTGATGAAGGCTCCCACTTTATCAATAAAGTGTTTTTGAGAACCTGCCGAGGAATAATGGAGTTAAGCATAAGGTAGGTACGCCCTATCATCCACAAACTACTGGTCAGGTGGAGGTTTCAAACAAGCAGATCAATGTTATTTTAGCTCGAGTTGTTGGGGAGTCAAAACATGATTGGGCAGTGAAATTGGACGACGCCTTGTGGGCTTACAGAACCGCTTTCAAGACTCCAATTGGAAGAACACCATTCCAGCTTTTGTATGGAAAAACATGTCATCTGCCTGTGGAGATAGAGTACAAGGCACTATGGGCTACAAGGTTCATAAATTTTGATCTTCAAACTGCTGAAGAGAAAAGGGTCCTGAACTTGCATGAGTTGGAGGATGACAGACTTGAAGCTTTCGAGAGGTCAAAAGTATACAAGGAAATGACTAAAGCCTTCCACGACAAGAAGATTGCACACAAGAAAATCACGCCAGGCGACCAAGTGTTACTGTTTAACTCGAGGCTAAAGTTGTTTCCTGGTAAATTGAAGTCAAAATGGTCAGGTCCTATCCGAGTTAAAGAAGTTTTGCCATATGGAGCTATCACATTGATCAACAGGGAAAAAAACGATTTCACTGTGAAAGGGCAGAGGGTTAATCAGTATCGAGTTGATGAGACTATTCACGAGAGAACCTCAGTTTCTCTCGATGAACCAACTACCCTTTGAAATAGTGAAAGTCAAGCTCAGTGACTATAAACAAGCACACTTGGGAGGCAATCCCATGCATATCCTTGCATATATCCTAAGCTTTTACAATTGTAATTTTATTATCGTGCCTATTTTAATATTTGATTTTCACGACTCGAGTACCACCAGGTCATAGGTCGAGCCCTGTCAAAAAAAAAAACAGTGACGAGATAGCACTTGTCTCCCACACTGCACACCCACGAGATGTTGTCTCCCATGCTTCACTCCTCTTTCATTTCATCTTCAACCTTCTTCTTTAATCATTTTTCACGTTTTCTACTACTTCTTCTTCTTCTTCTTCTTACGAAGGTGCAACTCGCACCCTCACTCGAGCACTCAAGCCACACCCATCTTCGCACCCACAAGCCACGTCTCACGAGCCTCGACCAATCTCGAGCTCCTCTCCGCACACGACATAGCAACTCGATCCCGACTCGAGTTTGACGCGCCATCGAGCTCTCATTTGCACTCGCCCTCTCAACCCGATCTCAACTCGGGCGCCATTCTTCGCACTCCTCGAGCCTCAACTCGAGTCCGAACTTGAGCATGCAACCCCACGCGCCACACTCTGCCAAAGCTCGAGTCGCTTACTCACTGCGATCTCAACTCAAGCTCTAAAATTACTCACTGCCACATTTTTAGCACGTCTTAGGAGCATCATTTAGCTATATTATACGTACATTTCTGATACATTCCCATCTAGTTGGAGTCTAGGCAGCCTCATTCATACACATTCATATGCATCCGCATACATACTACATTTTGTGAGTTTCAGGTACTAGAAGCGTTTATACGAGGACCCTGGAATGAGATCAGGCTTGATCGAGTCTGTTTTGGATAAAGAGGAGCTCCAAACCCAGACCGAGTTCACCTATGATGCTCAGACTTGAGCTGCACTCGCGCACAACAGCTTGAGTACACACGTGCGTCAGCTCGAGTTCTAGCGCACCCAAGCTCGAGTTCACGCGCATCCCAGCTCGAGCTCACGCGCACCCAAGCTCAAGTTCACATACTCGAGCTCAAACTCGAGTACCCACTCGTGGAGGGCCAGCTTAAACGCGCTACTACTCTTTTCACTATTGGGTCATACCGAGGCTAAAAACCACTATACATTGGGCCGAGTTTATCTAGGGTTTTGCTATGAGTTTAGTATAAATATTCTCACATGTTGCAAAACCCGAACACTAGTTTTCACATTTGATTTTCTTGCGAACATAGAGCTTTGTAATCAAACGCAACCTTCTCATTTCTAGTTTACTTTTTATGCAATTCAGTTTTACATTCAGCGTTTATTTCATACCTTCTTCGAGTTCTTTATTGATGCATTCACTCTTTGAATTCGTGCTTGTTGTTAAACTCATGAGTTATGAGTAGTCACCTAAGGTTCCTAAGGATGAGTTAGGTCTGCGTGACGCTTAGGTTCTCTAGGTTGTTGAGGGTTAGATTTATTTAAGTCTTTTTGTATTTCGTGTTATCATCATTAGCTTCATTCTGATCAACTCGGGCTTATTCTGAGATGCTCTAGCACTGATGGGTGTTTGGTGAGCATCTGACTGAACCACTTCAGAGATTCACATGCTCAGCTCGAGGGATCGAATGTTTGAGGTGTGAATCGGCGCTAAGCGAGTTGATCGTTCATTCCGACTAGATTATCAAACACATATGGCGATAAGGTCTATTAGTAGTTTATTCGAGTTTGTTTACCACGAGAGTGGACTCATTACTTGTGTTCTCGTTATCTAGAGATTAGCTATATTGAGTGACATCAAGCGCCTAGTTTGCTAAGAGTCATTTTGACCCATGAAACTCACTCCTTAGGATCCTGTTTTCTCACCTTGCGTTAATTCTACTTGATACTCTACTGTTCGTTGTTCTGTTTGAATTATTTACAACTGCCTTACTTTGTTTATTTTTGTTTTAAAGGTTTGAATTAGGTTGTTAGAGAAACCACACTTTGTTTGGCTTGAATTAGAATAGTTAATTGCATCCTGATTGATAATTACATTCCTATTTGGATTGACATCTATTATACTACAACCGACATATAAGTATAATAGGATTTGACAATAGAGTGAAAAATCTTATCATAACTCTATTACACAACTACAAACTCTACTATGAATGTATTAACTCTACTAAGGCAGTGGTAACTCTAGTACATGAGTATTAATTCCAATACAGATGGGTTAAATTTACTATTGAAGACTGAACGAACTCTATCATGAGAAGATAAACTCTACTATCAGACTGTTTACTCTACTACAAATGAATTAACTCTACTAAGCCATTGTTAACTCTACTACATGAGTGTTAACTCCACTACATATGGTTTAACTCCATTATTAAAGACTGAACAAACTCTATAATGAGAAGATAAACTCTATCATAAGAAGATAAACTCTACCTTTAGGAGCTTCCCAAAAAATGTTGATAGAACAGTAGACGTGAGAGTGACTTTTGTTTTTCTCTTCACGAACCAACTTGTTAACATCGCCCTAAGGCATGGTTGATTGATTCTACAATGTTTGACGTAGTGAAATTATATATGTTTCTGGGAAAGTAAACTCGACTCCACACATGGACATCGGCTTTTCTCAAGTACGCATGAAGCTTTAGATCTAACGCTTGAATCTGAGAAAATATAGCGTTGAACTCATCAACCCTAAACGTAGTGGCGTCTTTCTTGAATAACTTAAAGGGCTCTCCCCCTCTAAACTTTGATAAAATGTTCTTACGTAGGTGGTAGGTGCAAATTCCCCGAGTAAAAAGTGGGTACACATTCTTCATGACTTTAGCAATGGAGTTATGCTTATCTGATATGATGGCAACTTCTCTGTCATTGGCGATAACATGGATGAGCTGTCTAAAAAACCATTCCCAAGATTCATCATTCTCGGTATCAACAACACCGAAAGCCATAGGAAATATGATGAAGTCACTGTCTTGCATGGTAACAGTTAGTAGAGTACATTTATATTTCCCTTACAAAAAGGTACCATCAACAAAAACAACCTTCCTCATGTACGGTGTACAGAAAAACTCTAATACTTGCATCGAATGTTACGAATAGAAACTTGAACTTGTCTTGCCCGTCTACTTATTAGGGTTTTGAGATTCACTCTTACAATAGAAAACAAGTACGACAGAACTTCTTGGAAACTACATTCAGAAGCTCTTATAACTAAAGCTCGTGCTTGGCTTAGAGTACGGTGTGCTTTCCAATACTTCAGCTGCATAAATTGTAGTTATGACGACATTAACTCTACTATGACGAACGTTGAACTCCATTATGACAGCATTAACTCTACTACAATAAGAGTAACTCTACAATTTCCACATTAACTCCACTACCAGAAGAGTTACTCTACAGCAAGAAGATTAACTCCACTATGACGACATTTAACGCTACTACAAACAAGTTTAACTCCACAGTGACTACATTAACTCCACTACAAGAAGATTAACTATACTATATCCACATTAACTTCACTACCAGAAGAGTTACTCTACTACAAAAAGATTAACTCCACTACGAGGAAATTTAACTCTACTACAAACGAGTATAACTCCACCGTGACTACATTAACTCTACTACAAGGAAGATTAACTCTATTATTTCCACATTAACTCTACTACGAAAAGATTACCTCTACTATGTCGACATTAACTCTGTTACGTTATATGAAGTTTGTACCTTCAGACTGAATCACTTGTTCGTTGAATCATCAACGTGTCGAGGAAGATCAGATGGCCCAATTCCACCAACGAATTCCATGTATAGTCGTCCTAAAACTTCAATAAACGCTTGTCGTGCACGACCTGATCTCTCTGTAACAGAACAACTATGTTCTCCCCCTATACTTCCGAACAAAGAAACAACCACCGTCGTCAGTAGGTGAAGCTCGCACTCTCCACTGACAGTTTGGTACCCAACATTTTACATCCAACACTGTCTTCGATGACGCCACAACATCAAAGTAAAAACCTTTGTAAGACAGAAAGAATCTTTAGCCTTGTAATAAGTTAATTTTCTGATAAGTATTGTTGCCCAATAACCAATGCTAGTGCTCACATTTCTATGTCTAAATACTCAACCTTCAAATCCGACCCCGTTATTTTCTCCGAGAGGTTTTTCTTCTCTTCTTCCTTCGATTTTCTACGAACACTGATATAATCTTCATCATCTGAGCTTGTGCCATCCATATCATCACAACAGTCAAATTTAAATTTCGCATCTTTGTCCTCAGCATGTTCATTTTCGTGTTTCATATTTTCCAACATACGCTCATTGTTTGGTCTACCTTTACTAAAAACTAGATCAACTACATCACTCTTTTGATCAACTCTACTACAATGGTCAACTCTACTAGACAAATGATTAACTATATTAGACCAAGGGTAAACTTTATTATTTGAAGCATCATAGTTCTCCCCACTTACAATGGAACTTCTCATTACCATTACCTTTTTCAGGGAAACTCGTTGAAACACAAGACTAGTGGAAATCTTGACACATAGACGCATTGCTTATTTACGAAATTATTGCACAAACACTTACAATTTTCTTTCGTTACTTACAAAGACAAGGGGAGTATTTGTGGTAGGGAATGAATGACTATATTTGGCATGTAGCTTAGTTTTACCTAATGACATTGTTGATGCAAACCGATATCGACATAAACCATCTCCAGAAATTCATCAAACCTTAAATCTTCACCAATGCCTATGATCTGACACCCGTAGGATTGGTCCACCAAAAAACTCCATCGACGTTCTTTAAAACTCCAAATCCTACAAACCAAAATGATTTAAAGAGAGTTCTAATGGTGTCACTGATGGAGGCAGTAGTTAGGTGAGCGGCAGATGAGCTAATAACTGAGGGGTAAATTCGTCATTTTAACTCCAATACGGACGTAGTCTAGGTTTTCACAATCAACTCTACTACAAAGGTCATTAACTTTATTAAACATTATTTAACTCTATCACGAGTTCGGCATAATGGAGAAAATAAACTCTACTTTAAAAAGTATAGTAGAGTTAAAGTGCGCATAGTAGAGTTGAAATTTGCTCGGATTTTTTGCACATTTCAACTCTACTACGCGCACTTAAATTCTATTATGTTGCATTCAATTACTTTAGTAGAGCTGATTAAAGCGCGAAAATAAACTCTACTACGCATAAATTCTAATTCTACTGTACACGACTTTTAATTCATATCAACTCGACTAAACATACTTTAACTCATTGTCATTTGATTACACTTTGTTAGTTAGTAGAGTTGGTCGCTTACATGACAAATTTCATTAGTGACATTTTCACCCTAAAAACAACCCCTAAAAACGGGAGAAATACAAACTCACTTCACTTTGTTCTTTTGTCATAGATTTTTCTTATCCTAAGCTTTTTGGCCTTATTCATCTTCTCCTTCTGATCCTCCAAGCGATGTAGAATACCTTGTACCGCATGATTCGGGTCTCTAAGAAAACTTCATGGCACAATCTTACCGATATCTTCATAAAACCTTCGTGCACATTCATTAAATCCCACCGGTGGCTTATTGATTTGTTCGTTAGATAATACTCTATTACCAAACTCAACAACAGAAGTTAGGGCTTTTAAGTACATGTTTTCCTTCAATAATTTGTCCTCAAAATCATTCATTCTCCTTTCAGATAAAGAAAAACGCTTCTCTTTAACTCTACTATGATCAAACACACCCTTTGAAACATATATTTCGTTTAGTATCTCATTACACGATGATGATTTCTTCATAGCTTCAGGTCTAATTGAATATGAAGGCATTAGTTTCATACACTCCAAACCGTGTTTCAATTTGAGTAAACCGGTTTTGATTTTGTTCTTCTTGCACTCTCCTGCTGCACCCAAGCCGTGTTTAGGATCTTTGAGTAAACCAAAATCCATCAAAAAGGATATAAAATCATATTCCAGAGACATGTGGTCGCGAAAAATGACGTTGAGTCGTTGAATCAGACATTGATTATCACCAGAGTTAAACGCAATCGCACTTAGAAGCGCACCATGTAAACCGTTTCCCAAAGCTCTAACCTTCAACAAAAGCTCAATCATTCGTTCTAGGTCTACAGATTTTGAGGTTTTAGGGTTCTTCTCTTTTGAAGCTGAATACGACATAAGTTGATGGAATTCTTCAAGCAAAAAGTCGTGATTGCGTAGAACGGAAGCCACTTTGGTTTTGAGATTGATGTAGCTTAAAAAGTGAGACTGATAAAATCTCATCACACAAACAAATCTAACGAAGGTTTATCACAGAACTCTTTGACTTTCTTTGCGAAGTCGCAACTCCATTGAATCACTACAAGAAAACAAGACAATTGTGATGGACGAAAACGTCGTAGAGACATCGCAAATAGGCAGTTGAGACAGTGTTGCGATGTTGAGTAAAACGTCACTATTCGTTAGTCGCAAGTCAAAAAATGTCGCATAGTTGTCGCAAAGCCTGCAATGATGAGCGATGTCGCAAAGCCACTACGAAAGGTGTACCGCAAAAGCAAGGCAGGTATTGCGTTGCTTTTGCGACATCAGTCCTTGCGAGGTTTCTACGACAACGACGTTTTTGCGACATCTACCATGCGACTGAACCACGACTCGCGTGACTGCGAGGCATCTACGACATCTGTTTTCTGCAAATTTTTTGCGACTCCGTCTCTTGCGACGTGTTTGAGATACCCTGTCTGCGACGTAACTACGAATATGTTGTCTGCGAGGCATCTGCAACATCTTTACACTGCGACGTTATTGCAAATCCGTCTTCTGCGACATCATTTTTTTATTTTTTTAAAATAAATAAATTTTAAATTTTAAAAATAAATAAAAATAAAAAAAATCGAATAAAATAAATATTACAATTAAAACTGTTTTACAAATATTTTAAAAGACTAAAAATCATCATATTGGTCCAAGTTGACCGAGCCGGAACCCGTCTCTTCGGCGTTTATCTCTACGAACACATCAACTAATTGCAGATCCTTCTTTGCCACCGTCGATCATATGTTAAAATCTTCTTTTTTTGCCTTGTCCAGCTCGCTATTTGTCCGATCTAACTCCTATGTCTAACGATCGATGAACTTTCTCATCTCGTTAGAACTCTAGAGGATTGAGAGAATATTTGCGGTGAGATACACTCCTCAATCCTCGATCCTAGGGAAACTATTCCAAACTGTCTCCCTTTTTTACGGGGAACGATCTAAGAAAAATAAGCGTTAAAAAAATTAATATGAACTACAAATAAGAGAATGAATATTAAATAATTGTACCTCGACATATATTTGGTTCTTCTGCACAGTGGATAATCCACCGGATGCAGGCTCTCATCACTGCAATCTTGAGTAAATTCCTGCAACTTTCGACTAACATTGTTTTATAGTTTCTCTAACTTTTTGTCCACAAAAACCCCATCCTTGTTCCTTTTAGTCACGTACAGGGTGTTGAGAATA
Organism: Lepidium sativum; assembly: GCA_023374145.1. NCBI lineage: Eukaryota > Viridiplantae > Streptophyta > Magnoliopsida > Brassicales > Brassicaceae > Lepidium > Lepidium sativum. Next base: position 15,189 of record JAKUCM010001182.1, on the reverse strand, counting down.
TCATGGTGAGTATCCATTGATTCCTCTTGCAGAAGTTATTGTTAAATGAATTAAGTGTTATATAATTTATTTACTATTTAGGAATAAATTAAATCTAAAATACTAACATGTTTGCGGGCTCGGGTTTTATACGAAATCCGGCCCGAGCAATGTTTATGCGGACCAATGGCATCTGGATTGGATAACCGAGTCGCCTGACAGTTAGCGTTCTTCCTCTGCGACTTCGAATCTTCCCAATACCAAATCAGACCTTCACGGACAGATTCTTTGATCCATTGGGGCATTACTTCATTGCCCTTCCTCTTATATTTACTTTTCCAAAGTCCAACATGATCGCCCATTCGTCTCCTCAAAACCGCCTCAAATTCCTTGCGAACGAGAGTTGTAATAGAATACTCCATGTGGAAACGTTGCTACAAAAATGATTAAATTACTATTATAAAATGTTGAAAATAAATTAAAAAATAAAGAAATGAAATTAAATTTACCATAAACGTTCTGAACCATTAATCGATAGTATGGAGGGTTGTCTAGGTAAAATTGGCGTGCGGTTCTTGAAAATCCCTTTTGAAAATTTCTAGAACTGATGTCGTCAATATCCCTTCGTCATCGAACCTACATATTTTAACTCAAACCAAAAATTAAACATTGATAGTAATAAAATATTTATGGACGGGATCCGAAAGAATATCCCGGCAGCCGCCTCTGGTGTCAAGGTCGGGTGAGGTCTGGTAGGCGCATGAGCGGTATCGGCTTGTGGCCTTTACCCGATTATGGAGTCGATGGACCGGTTTCATAGGCCTTAGAAAGATATCTAGTGTACGGATTATGACCAACGGACAAATAAAATAATAAAAAGTTAAATAGAAATTATAAAAATTCAAAAAATGTTTTAAAAATTACTAAAACGTTTTATTAATTCGAAAATGTTTTACACATCCTACGAATGATTTAAAATTAATAAAAACATTTTATATTTAAAAAAATGTTGTAGTAATCCGTAAATACGGTTTGCAAATTCAAAAAACGTTTATAAATGCAAAAACGTTTTATATATTCGGAGAAAACGATTTATAAATTCTAAAAACTTATTATAAGATTGAAAAATGTTTTAAAAATTCATAAAATTTTATATAAATTCTGAAAATGTTTTATACTTCCAAAAAATGCTTTTGAGTTCCTAAAATAATTTATAAAACTAAAAAACGTTTTAAAGTTTTTTTAAAATGATTTATAAATTCAATGCTTTCTAATAAATCATAAAAACGATTTATAAATTATAAAATCGTTTTATAATCTTACCAAACGTTATATATATATATAAATGTTTTGTAAATTTATAAAACTATTTTATATATTTATAAAAATGTATTAAAAATTCAAAAAATGTTTTATTACACATAAAATGTTGTGAAAAACCCAAAAGTTGTTTTCTAAATCTTAGATCCATTATATAACAATTTTCAATTCTAAACCTACGACGCCTATGCGATGCCTTTATGGTTTTATGGTTTTGCGAAATCCTTGCTACATCATGTTCAAAACGTCGCAAAAATGTTGCAAGTTTGCAAAATTCTTGCGATGTTTTGGCCCTAACGTTGCAGAACCCATATTTTTAAAAAATACCAAAATTTTAAGTGTTGGAACAACAAATTCGGGTTTGTTTCTGGTATCCTCAGTCATATCTAATACGACTTCATGAGGATATACGATTGATGTGTGATCAATTCCAACATATGATGACCAAAAATCCTAATGTGTATATATTGCGGTGTTTAGATAGGGTAACAGTGGTTTTAGGATGTTTCAGGTTTTGAAGTTCTGCGACATCCTTGCTACATGAGGTCCAAGACGTCGCATGGATGTCCAAAGTTGCGAGAACCTTGCGATGTTTTGGCCATGACGTCGCATGGACATCGCAGAACCCAATTTTTTAAAAAATTCCAAAAATCCTAAGTGTTGGAACAACAAGTTCGGATTTGTTCCCGGTATCCTCAGTCGTATCTAATACGACTTCATGAGGATAGACGATTGATGTGTCATCAATTCCAAAATATGATGACCGAAAATCCTAGTGTGTATATATTGCGGTGTTTAAATAGGGTAACAATGGCTTCATGATGTTTTGGGCTTTGGGGTCCTGCAATATCCTTGCTACGTCATGGATAAAACGTTGCAAGGTTCTCGCAAGTTTGTGACATCGCTGCGACCTCTTGGACCTGACGTCGCATGGACATCGCAGAACCCAATTTTTTAAAAAATTCCAAAAATCTTAAGTGTTGGAACAACAAGTTTGGGTTTTTTCCTGATATCCTCAGTCATACTCAGTCATATCTAATACGACATCATGAGGATAGACGATTGATCTGTCATCAATTCCAAAATATGATGACCGAAAATCCTAATGTGTATATTGGAGTGTTTAAATAGGGTAACGGTGGCTACGGGATGTTTCGGGTTTCGCGGAACTGCGATATCCTTTCTACGTTAGGTGTCTAGGACGTCACAGGGACATCACAAACACTTGCGACATTTTGGCCCTGACGTCGCAAGGACATCGCGGACCCTAAATTTTTTAAAAATACGGAAAATCTTTTGTGTTGAAACAACAAGTTTGAGTTTGTTTATGGTATCCTCAGTCGTATCTATTACGACTAACTAAGAATAGACGATTGATGTGTCATCAATTCCAAAATATGATGACCAAAAATCCTAATGTGCATGTATTACGGTGTTTAGATAGAGTAACAGTGGCTTCGGGATGTTTCAGGTTTTGCGGAATTGTGACATTCTTGCTACGTCAAGTCCAAGACGTCGCAGGGACGTCGCATGCAGTGTTTTAAACTTGGTAATTATTACAAAAAATTATACGTAGAAACCATCAAATCTCATAAATGAACCAAAGAGAATAATGCAAAATTAAGTAGGAATCAATTCTCATAAGAGAACACAAATTTCGAAGATTCTCAACATTTTCGAAATATGTGTTCGCTTATGAAAATTGATTACTACTTCATTTCCATTATTCTCTTTGGTTCATGTTATGAGAATTGATTCCTACATAACATTTTTATAATAATTAGTAATGTCAAAACATTGCATGCAACGTCCCTTTGTCGTCCTTAGCATAATATGTGTGATTTTTCTAGTACACAATTTTTATTTTTAGAATTTTCTTTTTTGGCAAATTTTTCTCCCTCACTAGTTTCTTTCTCTTATTACTTGTGATTTGGTGTGAAAATACAATAATATGAAAGGCTATTTTTAGGGAAAAAGGAAATTATTTTATGGAATTGCGATGTTGTATAAGTCCATCGCAATACCATCGCAATGATGTTGGAAAAATTGCAATAGAACAAAGATGTCGCAAGGACATCGCAAAACCTGCGACGCAGTTGCAACGGTTTTACACGCCTCGCAATAGCGTCGCAAAGCCATCGCACAACTCCCACAAAGTTGTGACGTTGGTTTTACGTTGCATCTTTGCGATGCTTTTGCAATGCAAAAATATGGCAAAGTTGACGATGGTATAATAACATTGTAATTTTCCGTCGCAATTGACCAGTTTTTTTGTAGTGAATGATATCCTCCTTCGAGCGATATATCGGAGTTTCATCAAAATCTTTCTCGTGATTCTGTATCAGAGTTCTCTTACAGATGCTCATGTTTGTTGAATCTTATCTCTAAGAGGAGTAGTGATTAAGAAAGAGCGTATGTACTCTAAAATTGACACGTATTCGTTAATTAGAACTCCTAAACCTATTTGGGTTTACATTTAGGGCCGACTTAATCAGCTTTGTTTTCGGAAACTTTCCATGAAATCTGGATAATTCTAGGATTTGTGGGGCCATTTCATATTAGCCACGCGTCTAAACTCCTTTTTAGTGAAATCAATATAAAATTATATGTAATTCAGTTCGGTTGGTTCGGTTTTTTTTGGTTAACGGTTTATCACTTTAGACCATTTACAATAAAAAAGTTTCACCAAAAAATTAATAATAAAATATTAATAATAACTGTTTATTAAAAATTTTCTCAATAAAAATGAAAAAGTCAAAGACTAAGGATAGAAGTTCCAAAATTTTTGAAAGACTCTTAGAATAAAAACATATTATATATTATTTTAATATTTAAAATTTTGGCATGAGAGATTTTTGTGAGAGATTTCCACAAAAGACTTACATTCTGATAAGTTAAAGTCAAAATTAGTGGAGATTAGATTACTGATATATTGGAAAGCCAAAAAAGAGAACAAAACAAACAGTTCACTATAAACAAAGCTTACATTGGTGGCACAAGTCTACTGTTAACAAACCGAAGATGACAACGATGCCTCTTGAATCTAATGTACGAGTAGTCTAAAACAGCAAATAAAGTAGAAAAGCAAGAGTCTTTGCGGGTTTTCAACATCAAGAGAGAAGACTATGGTACATTCATTACCTGGATAGATTGGAACATGTCCGAGACCGCGATCACGAGGTCACCAGATTGAATCATACCTCTTGATTTCAGTAACGAAAATGTTTTGTTCAAGTTGCTTTCCATGTCGTCTGAGAAGCTGAGACGGAATGGGATAAGTCCCCATTGTAGGTTTAAGCGTCTTCTCACTGAGGTTGTGGTCGTGAATGCGAAGATTGGGCAGTCTGGGCGGCACCTGGAGACCAAAGACGCCATGTGTCCGTTCTTTGTGTAGACGAAAACAGCGTCCACTCTAAGATTGTTAGCTGCAAGTTGTTGGATGATAAATAAGAAAATCAAAGATGCATTGCTTTTGAGGAGAATAAAGATTAACCTGACTTATTTACCCATTTTAGCAGCAGAGTTACAGATCTCTTCTGAAATTCGGTCAGAAAATGTAGAGCCTATGGCTTTAAGTGGCACAGACTCGTGGCTTTTCTCTTCCCTCCACCATCTTTCGATTCTTAGACTGACAGTTCTTAGAACTGTGAGAGCCTTGTCTGGGAATTGACCCATAGCTGATTCTCCAGAGAGCATCAATGCGTCAGATCTTTGTCTTACTGCTTCAGACACGTCGGCGACTTCTGCTCTGGTTGGAGTTGGGTACTCAATCATGGACTCGAGTAGCTGCGAAGCGACAATGACAGGTTTGTTCAGCGCTCTGCAGACTTGGACGATTCTCTGTTGAGCTGCTGGAACTTGTTCCAGAGGTATCTGAGCTCCCAGATCTCCTCTTGCAACCATGGCTCCATCTGACGCCAGAATAATTTCTTCCAAATTTGTCAATGAATCGATACTCTCAATCTTTGCAATCACTCCAATGTCCCTGCATCATAAAGCAGATCATAATTTAATAAAGAGGATTTGATACAGGACGCAAAACCCAATCCAAGAAAAGTTTGACCCTCCAAAGTAGATCATATGTTTCTTATACAGTAGTACAATGTGTTGATATTGAGCATGTTTACTTACCCTTCACAAGAACGAGCCGCAAGATAACTTTTTAGATGATTGATAACTTCAGCCGACTTGACAAACGATACAGCAATGAAATCAACACCTTCAGCAATTCCAAAATCAATATCCAACCAATCCTGAAAATATAGAAATGAAGCATGAGTAAATAGTATGTGTTTCCCTCAGGGAGACATTCTATATGTTCTACCTTTCTGAGAATACATCATTTCCCCTGCAGAATGTCATATGCACAGCATTGATAAGGAGACAACAAAGCTTTTGTACACAATGACAGTCGCATATAAATCCAGCACTTTAAGATTCACTTGGACTCTAGTTTGATAGAAAAAGAACTGCTATGGTAATATAGCTACTAGTATCTTTTTTTTATGCCTTTTATTTGTTTATCCTCTGTTATGCTAACGTAGATTCATCTAGGTCCCTAGAGTGTACACGTTCACAAAGAGCTGCTATTGTGATATAGCTACTAAGTATCTTTTTCCTGATGCCTTTAATTTGTTTATCCTCTGTTATGCTAACATGGACTCATCTAGGTCCCTAAAGTGTACACCTTCACACTGTTTTTATCCATCCCTAATTTACCAAATAATGTGAATCAAAGTTCAAAACTCAAAGCTCAATGTGAAGATAAAAATTACAGACCTTGGAAGAAATTGTTGGAAGCATGGCATTACGCTCTCGTACAAGACTTCCATCTCTCCAGAAAGTCAAATTAGCTCGAGGAAGCAATAATCCGGGATCGGTACATAGGCATTTGACATCAGGACCTATCTTTTCAATCACTTCAAATCTCACCATCCCACCATCAACCAGAAGTTCATCACCAACTCTTACATCTATATCACAAATTAATTTCCTTTCATACTCAATCACCAAAGTTCAGCAAAAGTTCTTTACTTCCATTTCAAGTTTTATAAGACATATATACCTTCGGCGAAACCATCATAGCTAACACTGATGGTACGTTCAGGGCGAGAAGCATCAAACGATCTAACAGTGAATGTCCAAATCTCACCATCCTGTTAAAATGTCATACACCAAAGTTTAAACATTTGACTAACAAACACAGAAATTTCAACATTGAGCTCAACATTGACAAGAGAAGAGATGATAAACCTCTGCTTTAGCAGAAGCGTCGCCACCAAGATCTCCCATGTGAATCTCACTACCTTCAGTATCCATCATGATTGCAACTGCAAAGCCTCTGTCCTCATTAAGCCTCCGAACGCTACGAATAACATTTTGGTGCCAATCTCGCGTCCCATGGCACATATTGAGTCGCGCCACGTTCATGCCTCCCTCAGCGAGCGCCTCAAGCTGCTCGAACCCGCAGGTGGCTGGTCCGATCGTACAGATCAGCTTCGTTCTCCTCGTGCTTCTAAAGCCATTCTCCTTAAGCTCAGCTTCCGTCACAGTATCAACATCGATCGCTGACGTATCAGTCGAAACGGCAGTAGCGACGACGGATCTCTCATCAGACTTCACAGCACCAGTACCATTAGGAGAAATAAGCACTTGCGAGGAGGAGGAATCAAGATCCGGTGAAGGAGACGAGGAGGCTCTGATGGAAGTGGTTAAAGGGAAACGACGGAAGGAGAAGGAAGAGAGAGGACGGTGGAAACGTGATTGAGGGAGATTGATAAGGTGAGGAGTACGTGATGGAGTGGAGAATTGGATAGACTGAGACATGATTTCTCCGACGCCGGAGGAATATCAGAGAAACCGAAATCGAAATCGAAGTCGGGACAGTTGGCTCTGAAGATGTTGAAGAAGAAGAAGCGGAGATACCGAAGAAGTGTGAGAGTGTTTTTAGTTGGATTTCCAATTTTTAAGATGATAGGACTTTTGAAAGGGTTTATTTGTAATTATCTCATCTTCTTTTTTCTTATGTTTTGTTTTGAGTGCCACGTCGATGTGAAATCAAATTATAATCTCGTTGGTTTCCTCCTATCAGAATTTAAAACTTTTAAAAGTCTACTATATATCAAATAAGAACTAAGAGATTTGAAGTGATTATGTTCTTGGTGATTAACACTCATTCGATTTTAAACATATATCTTCTTCATTTATTCGTTCTTCATTTCTTTTTCAGCTTTACGTTTGTGTCATGTGTGTTTGATTTTAGGGATTTCAAACATTTTCCCCAGCTTTAGTTTTATACAGACTAGATTTATATCCGCGCTATGCAGCGGAATTATTTTATTAATAATTTTTTGTTAATGGTGAGTAGAAAATGTTTTTACCATTGGAAAAGACTAGGTAAAAGTAACATTGATCTTTCTACCACTACAATACTCCATTGAACCAATTCCTTATTAGCGACCTTACTTCCGAACTATACATTTTTTGTTTACTTCAAAAGAGAACAATAAGTGTGCCGATTTACATCTAGTGGTTCATAATAAAAACTTGTCGTCCAAGTTTACAACACAGTTTGATCATATTTGATCATATCTTCCATGTCTTTGTTTCATTAGCTTCTTCCCTATAAACAACAACAAAAAATTGGTCATATTTTCAACAGTATCATAACAAAGTATGTTTATTAGTTCACATAAATACCCAACAAATTTCTTCAGGCATGTATTGAAGTTACGATTTCAAAATTTCTTTAATCATCTTAGCAGCTTTCTTAATATGCCAATATCTACCTCTTAGATATCTCAAAAACGCAACATAATAGTTTCTCTAGCAATGGTCATAATCAACAACTTCCTCAGTTCCTCCATCTAAAAGTCAATTAACAACAAAAATGGAAATCTTTCACATATCTAATTAGTAATTCAATCTCTAAAGACTCAAAACCCAAATTATTTTTGAGATATTGTTTTAAAGACTCAAAACCCAAATTAAAATCAACATGAATTAAAGGAACCAAACTTGACAAAATAAGATCCTAAATTTATGTATTTGAAAAATCAAACTAAACTTGAAGTAGGACCAAATCAAAAACCAAATTTTAGTTTTCTTAGAGTTTTCAATTTGTCTATTAAACCTTTTTAGATTTTTATATAAAAATACTCAAACCCAAATCCAATCTATATCGAATCTGATTTCTATAAAAAAAAGTAAAAATATCTCAATAAGTTTTAAATTAAAAAATCCAAAAATACTGAATCAGAGAAAGCAAACCAGACAAAATAACATAATAAATTTTAAATCTATGTACATGGAAAACCAAATCTAATATGAATTGGAATCAAATAAAAACTGAATTTTGAGTAAATATACTTTTATTAAATTTCAGTGTTCTTAAAAGTTTTTTCTTTAAATTTATTTTTATATAAAAATTTGTAACTAAATCCATTTTAGAAAGTTAATTTTATCATAAATTTTGTGACATCCGTGTCTTCTATTTTAATATACCAGATCACACGAAATGCAAACAAATTTGAGTTTTTCGTGTATTTATTTTTATTTATTTTCACTTTTTAAAACATATTTGGATGTCAAGTGGCATTTAATCTAGTGGTATATGGTAAGTCCACAAGAGGCATGCGCACTTGCAAATCATGAGATCGAGTCCTCCCGCTTGCATTTTTGCAAGAACTTGACTAATGGGTCGGTTATTTGTCACCCAATGTTGACAAAAAAAAAAAAAAAAAAACATATTTGGATGTCAAGTGGCATTTAATCTAGTGGTATATGGTAAGTCCACAAGAGGCATGCGCACTTGCAAATTATGGGATCGAGTCTTCCCACTTGCATTTTTGCAAGAACTTGACTAGTGGGTCGGCCATTTGTCACCCAATGTTGACAAAAAAAAAAAAAAAAAAAAAAAAACATATTTGGATGCAAAGATGTTATATCTAGAGTCGTGACTGCGGCTGTGGCGGTGACGCGTTCAATGCCACCACGGTAGAGGCTGCTTGGATAAATTAATAATTTTTAAATCGTTATTTTTTCTTTTTGTTATATTATAATTAATTTTGATCATATTTACAGTTTTGACATCGTTTCCTGCATACTTTTCTTCTCTCCACCCAAATGCTTTAAAGGAAAGAATTTCGTAGCTTCGGAAAATAAAAAGGAGAAGAACGCGTTTGTAAAATTACAAATTTAACTTTTTTTCTCCGATTCTTGCCTCTCCCAACGCCAGATTCTAGCAAATCAAGGTTTGATTACAGATTTGCCGATTTGTATTTTTGTTGATTTTAGATTTGGGTAATATTGGAGAATCTGGAAATCGTAGCATATAAATCTGATCTCGGCTTCTCTGAATCAAATCTAATTCTTTTACTTGTAGAATTTCCGTTTTGAGTTTGGAAATTTGAAGGATCGATTTGAGGATGTATCAAGTAGAACACTTTTCTCATGATTTGATGACTCTTTCTTGATTAGGGTTTTTTTGTTAATACAAAGCGAAGAGATGGGAGCATTCATGTCGAGGTTCTGGTTTATGATGTTTCCTGCAAAAGAGTACAAGATAGTTGTTGTTGGTTTGGATAATGCTGGTAAAACGACGACGCTTTACAAGCTTCATTTGGGTGAAGTTGTTACTACTCATCCTACTGTTGGCAGCAATGTTGAAGAACTCGTCTACAAGAACATCCGCTTCGAGGTACCAACACTTTCTTTAATTTCGTATCCATGTTTCTTTGGTTCTCTTTGCGTTTTGATATTGGAACATGGAGATTAAAGGTTGAATCTTTATGGATTCCTGTCTCTTTGGTTCAATTAGAGGTTTGATCTTGAGACATGGGAATAGACTTTTGAGTCTCTATGGATGTTTATTAAATTTTCCATTATTGGCTGTTTTGTCCTCTTAGTTCTTGCTTCAATGCTTGCAAATTTTTCTTTGCAAATTGGATCTTTTGTCTTAGTTCTTGTCATGATTGATCTGGAAGTCATCAAAATCTTAGTACCTTACAGTGTTGAACATTTTCATATGTGCTATACTTGTGAGTCGTGGGTTATGGTTTCGTGTACCAAAGTTCTGGTTACGCTGTTTATCGGGCTTATTTGTTATAGTAGGTGAACCGTTTGCTATTTGTGGCATAAATTTGTATGCCACAGGGGTTGTATGGTACATTCTCCTTTATGGCCATAGGGTTGTTTGGTACATTCTCCTTTATGGCCATAGATGAAACCAGCTCTGTTGTATGGCCTTCTGCATGTGTTCTTATATGTTAAAACTGAATGATTGATATAAGCGTTACTTCACTTATAAATCTTTGAGTCGCTTGCTGTATAAAATCAACTGTTTGACGCTGGTATATATTCAACTTTGAGCTTTGAAAATTAAAGAGTCGATGCGATGTTACTTGTGATTTGTTGTCTTTAGGTGTGGGATCTTGGTGGGCAAGATAGACTCAGGACTTCATGGGCAACATACTATCGTGGAACACATGCTGTGATTGTGGTTATTGATAGCACAGATAGAGCCAGAATCTCTTTCATGAAAGATGAGCTCTCCAGATTACTCGGTCACGAGGATCTCCAAGGCTCGGTCATACTTGTGTTTGCAAACAAACAGGACCTGAAAGATGCAATGACTCCAGCTGAGATCACAGATGCACTTAACCTTCACAGCATCAAGAACCATGATTGGCATATTCAAGCAAGTTGTGCGGTTACAGGAGAAGGATTATACGATGGGCTTGGTTGGATTGCCCAGAAAGTTACCGGTAAAGCTACAAGTTAAGGGATATCATAATATATAAGTACATCAGAGATTATTTGTCTTTTATCTTGTCTGTTTCAGCCGTTCTTTAACACTGTATCCTGTCATTTCTATCACAAGCTTCAACTATTTGGTTGCTCTCAGAGAAACAGTGTCCAGAATTTCAAGTCTGAAAGAAAAGAATCTTGTTTTGTTTCAGATTTTGGCACTGTATTCTTTGTAAATTAAGACATACGTCAACATCAGAAGATTTTTTCTGCACAAATGAATCATTTTTTGCCAATTACATCAATTTCTTTGCCGCGGAACGTAAAATTACAAACTCACTTCTGGAAGAAGTAATGGCAAAATTAAGAAACGAAATGAAGATTAAAGAATAGAGCAGCCACATCGTTTTGCTTCTTTAGGGCCTTCGAACCATTGATCCCATGATGCATTTACTGGACCTGTTGTTCTGCAAATAGTCAACAAAGCATACTGATCAGACCAAATCATCTCACATTGTATAAAAATGAAACTTTCTGAAAAACAGAAGTAGAATTACTCGGGAAGAAGAGGATCGGGTTTGCTGTCAACAATGTCTAAGAACCTGCATTCATCCGAGAAATGAGTCAAGATCGTGCAACAAGTATTCATGGCCAACTATTGGTGATGCAAAGCTTCTTACTCTTTGCATGAAGCTGATGCGTTGTCCATCTTCTCAAGCTGCTCCAGCTCTTCCTGAATATTAAGGAAGAAATTGCTATTTATTAGCAAGTATTCAATTTCAAAAATATCCAAACCGCTACGTGAACAAGAGCTTAACTCCAGAGAGCTGAAGATATTACTTAAAAGACCTGAATGAACGATTTTGCTTTCGATTACTCTACATTTTCATTTCACTCATCATTAATGAACCTCCCTAATCAATATAAGCACGTTTTTGGCGAGTGATCTACATTCTCACACAAGTTTAGCCTCGAGGCATAGAGCATTTTAGCATTATAAGAAACTGTTGACAAGGAGAGTGCTCTACACAAGATTTCCTAAAGTGAGTTAGTTCATTTCTCCAGTACTTGTTCGGTATCTATTGAAGTGAATAAGAAACTATCAGCAAGCTCATAAAGCTTTAGAGGTACATAAACAAAAGAAGACACCTTGCTCCGCATAACATGAACAATATGTACAAGATTTTGCTTAAAACCTAAGCACCTAAAGACTTCGGAATCTCTTAACAATTTATGTAAAGCTGCTAAACGGAAAAGCAACCATCTTGCTATAAAAAGGAACTACATCAGTTCTAACTGAGGGAAAGCAACCAACAGTTACAACTTTTACAAAACAAAAGTTATCAAAAGCTGTTTTCTTTATCCAATCATTAAATCACAACATCCAAAAAAACCCTAAGTTAGATTGATTCCCTTATTAGCTCCCCAATTCCACAAAACTAAAAGTTTCAAACTTTCAAATTCTCTACAGCATCTCACTCAGATTAATACTAATTCCCTCCAAAAAACTAACAACTGCAAGGATTACAAAGACAAAAGATTGATCCAATACGATGATCCAGATGACCAGCCAACAAGCCAATCAAGTCGAAATACGAAAAAGGTTTAAGAGGAGAGTGTACCTCTAAGAATCGAGCTTCTTGTTCAAGCCTTTTGAGTTCAGCTTGAATCCTGTGTTTGCCTCTTGTGTCAACGACCCGCCCGGAAAGCTGACCCGACGAATTAGAACTACCCGCTTCCATTAAAATTCTCAAATCAACCCGAAAAGAAAAAATCAAAATTTGAACAACAGAGAAGAAAGACAATTTTACTCAGACCAAAAGATCGCCATTGGATTAGGGAAACTCATAAAACCTTCACAAAACCCCCCATTTGTTACTGATTGGACACAAATGACAAGGATTCAGAATCAAACAGATCTCGAGAATTCCACCAAACAGAGAGAAAGACAGAGAGAGAGAAAGAGAGAGTTGGTGGAAATTCCAGGGTTTCGTGAAAAATAAAATAAAAATGAAAATTGAGGTAGTATTAGTTGGGTTACTTAAAAAAGAGCTTTTCCGATGATCGAAAGGGTCGAAGGGAGAGAATAAAAGTCGAGATTTTGAAAAAGAAGAAAGTTGACGGAAGGAAGAAAATTACTCTTTTTTAGATGGAAAATGATACTATTAAATATGAAAACTGAAAACTGTGTTTTTTATTTTGTCTTTTTCCTGGAAAGTTAGATTTCGTTTCTGAACCCACGATTCGGTAATCATCATAATTCATGCGTTTCAAGAATAGGCCTATTAGTGGCCCAAACAGTTGTAAATTATCATTTTGATTATGAATTCATCGAACTACCCTAGGTTTATGAAGGGAAATAATTACCTTACTTGGACTTCTTAAAAAGAACAAATTATCAGTTGTAAACTCGTCACATTATATTTTAATAAATTAAAAATAAATTAATTGGACTTCTTAAAAAGAACAAATTTTTGAATTATGACTTTCAAGCTGTTCGAAAATCTTTTGATATGGTTTTTAAAAAATTATTGACAAAATAAAATGACGAGAATGGCAGGAATGTTGACCTAAAGTTTACTAATGGGTATTGCCTAGCTTATTTGGTAACTTAGTTATACAAAACATTTGATTAAATTTTAGTGAAAAGGAAACTAAAATGTTTAGAAGGTATCCATTAGTCATAAACCAAAACCAAACTAAAACTTGTGAACTTCTCATTTCATCAAAAACTTTTTAGTTTGATTCGGTATTTCGATTTTGGGCTTTATATCCAATACTAGTTAATAGTTATATTATAATACATTTGACGTTATAAACTACAGTAGTTTGATGAAGTGAGAAGTATTGGTGGAATAGCTTAGTGTTCGACTGACAATGTCAGTTTTGATAACCTTATTAAGAAGTATTAAACTACAGTTCGATTTAGATTTACCTATAATTCGGTGTTTTTTTTTGCTCTCTTTAAATCTTATTTTCATTACAAAAGCAATAATGTCCGTACAAATATGTAATGCCATGTCTGAGTCACGACCAGTAATTGAGATCTTGGACGGTTGGGAAAGGACTAAAACCGTGTACCGCAAGCTGTATGAGCTGTTTTCCTTTCTTCCTTTTTTCTATTAAATTTTAACAAATAGATTTAATCCTAGTAACTAGAGATATTAAGGCCAAAGACAATCAACTACTGGTTACTAAAACTATAATGAAGAATTGGGTTCATTCACGTACGTCAACATGTGTAGACCAAACCCATCTCCAGATATTTGGATGGCTTTTTGGGTTTCGTATTCCTCCTTTTTTGTCATTATTTGACTTTTTGACATTTGTCTATCACTTGTGTGTTGAATTTTACTTTTCTTTCTTTATCATATTTTCCTTATATATATATATATATTGTTAACCATTCCTTTTATATTCGTTACAGTAAATAATGATTGTTTTGTATTGTATCATCTTATTCTTATTATTAAATTAGTTAGTAGAAGCATAAATCATGTGTTGTTCTTTTCCACATTCTTCCTTGGAAAGCTACATAACCTACCATAAATAAATAAATAAACACTATATACATAACCAAATAATACGTAAATTAGTTACAGAAAAAAAAATCGTTAGTGAAAAGACGTAACAATCCAAAAATTGGGAAAATATTTTTTGTTAAGTGACTAAATATCTATTATACAACGTACTTTCACAAAAATTTGAATAATTATATTCATATCATTTAGCACATCACATGCATCAATCATGTAATATGTATAGACAAAAAAAGATCTATAGTATACATAATTTCATATCAACCACATAAAGATGCGATTCAACATCTACCATAAATCTTTTGATGAAGAAAAAGGTCAAATTTAACTTTATCAAAAAAAAAAAACAATAAGGTCAAATATTAAAAACAAAACTAAAAGCAATAACAAATGACATTTAGTTTAGAGGCAAGCGGTAAATTTACTTAAGGCAGTGCATTTGCATAATCTGGGATCGAATCCTTCTACTTATATTATGTAAAAATTTGACTATCGGATCGATCATAATCTGCCGTTGAAAAAAAAAAACAATTACCACAACATTAAAATAGGTTTAGCTTTAATACTTTTGACTTTACAAAATCAACAATGCATTCATATTCTT